>BPLR01019865.1:0-19120 GCA_021605095.1 Caerostris extrusa
TCTACATATATACCGTAGTATTGAGGATTATCAGTGACCCTATTTTTAATGAATTTTACATGAATATTCCTGAATAACTATTTAATTAAAAAAAAGCTGAAATTAATGATCATGCTGATCAAATGTGCATTTTTATAATTTTGTCGATGTAACCTTCGGTACTTTTTCATGATTTCCTTGCTTTATAATAAAACAATAGGTTTCTCTTCTAGTTCTACCGTATACTGTTTTTGTTTGTTTATGGCTAATCCTCAATGACCTGCAGTGCGGGACGGACATCCCATGAGTGATCTACTCATGAATGGAAAGGGGGCAGCTTCTATTGTGATGGAGCACCGTAGGTATAAGTCTGAATTTTGCTCCGTAACGCTCTTACAGTCTTATGAGACCAGGGACCTACAGCAAAGGATTTCGAACCTACAAACATCCATGCTTTGCCAGGACTCAGACAAAACATGTGGCGCAGGCGCTAGACACTCGGCCGTCAGGTCCCGAATTATAATATCGAATTAATCAATATAAATAATAATGATCTCCTAATCTTATTTTCTAAAAAATGAAGTAATTGAAACATTTTCCAAATATTTCCGATATTTTCACTTCATTTTGTATTATGAAATGATATCAAAGAGTTTAAAGAAAAAAAACACTCATTTTATTATCAAAGCAATCACGTTTATACTTCTTGATTGTACACTTGTTTATATTATCCATTTAACACCTCCTCACTATCAACCCACATGCACATCAAAGAAATTATTTTAAAGGGATCTTCAATGTTCATCACATTATTTTAAGCATTTATTTATGTGTTATAATGAAAAAAATTTATCTATAATCCTATCTTAGTTGTAAGAGATATTATTGAATAATTGGCAGTAAAATACACTTATTCTTCATTTTACGTTCGTACTTCGTTCTGTTAAAATACACTTATTCTTCTGGTACCCCGACCATTCAGGCCCCTACCGTGGCGTGTGTTTCTCTTAATAATAGCTTTATACGTATAAAAGGCGGTGGTGTTAGACGCCATGCATTCGACACCTTCTTTCTTACTAGAATGGCAGCAGCATCCAGTTAATAACAATTTGGCGAGATTACTAGATGGAAAGCAAAACTCCGGTATCTGAGAGTAGAGTAAAAGGGTTTGATGAACGAGGCGTTGAATTTTCAGCGACAACGACTTCTCTTAATTGTTTTTTGTTTTTGTGTAATTTTTTTTTTTGCATGTGTATGTCGTAATTAAATATTGTTTTTGTGATTGTACTGAATGTTTAATCATCTACAATGCCACATCTCTCCATATTCATGACATTTTTTTCTCATTATCTTAAGTGTAAATAATTTTTCAGAATTCAAATATATTTTTAATTTCTCTGTTCTCTTTATATTATATTTATTATTTCAATAGTAACTGTTAATTGTTATTCAAATGAAGGATATCTTACAATTCATACGAGGGGAGATTTAATCAAATTCTATTTTCCGATTTGAAAAAAGAACATATTCACAGTTGTTTTCAAAATGACAATTTTGCTAGCAAAATCCTAAAATACATAATTTTAAAATCGTCTATACTGTTCGATATATTTATTAATGAAAAATTCAATTCTTAAGTTCTGCAATTCTAATTTTGAAATTTTAAATTCTACCTAGCATTAGGTTAAAATCAATAGATGTAAGTTTAGAAAATTTATAGCTAATAATTAATTACCATTATGGTACAAAAAATTTATTGTACTGTAGCTATTTAGGAAAAAAAAAAATTATTTAAGGGAATAGTTTGAAACTACACGATGTTAAAAACAACAGCTGTTAATCTGGAAAAAAAATTGCTGTAAATATCGTACATCCATGCTATCACAAGTGACCTACAATATTACAACCATATGCAGACAAAGGAAAAAATATTTTATTGAAAATTTTTGGCAAATATACACTCAAGAGCAAACATTATGACCACCTGTCAATAACGAGTTGGCCCACCTTTGGCGCAACACAGCTTCAACTTCAGCCGCCTTGGCATGGATAATACCACCACTTAATACCAGTTAAATACCACTTCCACTGATCACGTGCCTTCCACGTCATCCAGGCGAGTTCATTGCAAAATGTAGGTGGTCATAATGTTTTGGCTCTTGAGTGTATATATATATATATATATATATATATATATATATATATATAATTCTTCTGTACATGTATTTGTACTGAACGCCTCTAAACGGCTGGACCGATTTTGAAATAAATTTTTGTGTGTGTGTTTGACAAAACATGGAGAATGTTTCTCTGCTATCCCCTTTGTTGTAGAGTCGCCATCAGGTGGTGCTGCAGTATATCAACTTCTATACCGTTCAACCAATCGCTATGAAAATGGGTAGTAGTATGTATTCAGTATGGAAAATAGGTTTGCGCTATCCACTTTGTTGTTACTTGCCACAGGGTGTTGCAACATTTCATCTTGTATACCGTTCAAACGATACCCATCAAGATGAGTATCAATATATTGGAACATGGAGAATATATTCGCGATATATAATTTTTACAATGCGTTTCTTTATCACATATTTTCAAATTTTTGTAAACCTTTTATATTTATATCCTATAAAAACATTATTGTTGTAAATATTGACCAAATTAAGAGATCTACTGGAGATGAGACAAGTTGATTTTCGTTAACGGCACTAACCACTAATGCTAATATAAATTAGCAGTTAATTTTAACTCTTTACTTATTTTATGTGTAATCAAGTTATGAATTCCACCCAACTAACAGCATTAATTTAGTTTTTATAGAATATATTTATTGAGAGTCCTACCAAGTGAAATATTACAATTTTTATGTTATATTTTCTGTATTCAAAAACTGCACAATTTTTTTTTCTTCACATTTGCAGAAAAATGTAAAAATACAATACATAAATAAATATAATATATATATTTAAATATAAATAAAAATATACACTTTTCTATTTAAATATGTTGGAATAAAATAATTAAACAAATGCATTTTGATTTAGTTAGTTTTCTTAAAATTTTATATTAAAAAAGAGATATTATTTTGGAAGAGATTTGTTAGAAATTTATAAATCACAATGAATATGTTGATTAATTCAATAAAATAAAAGATTTATTAATAATTATAAAAAATATTATATAAATTCTTTTAAAAAATGATTGACAAAACAAATATGGTTTTGAATATATGGATTTTTTCATACTTAATTATAAATAACTTTGGTAAAATTGCAGAATAGAGGCCGTTGGGATTTGGCGTCAAAAAAAAATCTTTTCGTCAAAGTGCGCCAAATTGTGATTGTAAGTGAAGTGAATTGCAGACAGTACCAGAAAACTGGGTTAACGCGTTTGGCGACTTATCGCTCAATTGGTGGTACAAAGAAACTCTCCAAATTCCAATGGCGCCTATTTTGCTATTTGGTCATAACTTTTCTTAAATGAATTTCTGAAAAGTTGGCAATCATAAATTTATGATCTGATTTATCGATCGATATTGTACACATTTCCTATTTCAAAATTTATATTTCAGGAAATACTAGGTGTTAGAGAATACATAAGTCTGCTGAACGGTAATGTGGCGAAAATGATGTGTTTGTGCATAGTCAACTTCACGGAACTCACAATCTTAGGTTAGTTGTCGGCAAATTTTACTGAATTACATAACATATTAGAGATTTTTTGCATACCGTACATTAGTTACCGTAGGACGTCCGTTAGCACTTTTCTCCCTAGCGCGCATGCTCATAGGAAACATAATTTCCTATGAGCATGCGTAAGGGAGAAAAACTAACGGACGTCCTACGGTAACTAACGTACGGTATGCAAAAACTCTCTAATATCTAAATTTTTTTTCCTTCTGGTACCATGTTAAATGAGAATTTTTATCTTGTTTGGCAATAACAAAATTTTCTAATAAAAATTTCATTGGAAATGGATCATAAGAACACTATTTTCATTTTTAATTTTATATCCATTCCTTTTAATATAATTCCATTCCTTTTAATATTTATTCCATTCCTTTTAGTATATTTTATATCCATTTATATTCATTCCTTTTAACATTTCATTTTTTTTTTTTTTTATTGTTACGAACGAAAATAACCTGTACTATCTAATATTTCATAAACATTAATTTACTCGTGTTTGGTTTTTCTAACACGACTTTAAACATGTTTTCCCATTACCTTAATTTTCATATATCCTTTTCACATTGGAACTCTTGATTTTTTTTTTTTTCTATATCTCTATATAAAAAATTTTTTTTTTTAATAAATAAATTTGTGTTTGTCTGTATTTTTTTAAATACATGTCAAATTTTTAAACTAGCCAAAATATTTCACTTATAGAATCTAATTCTTTTTTTCTGAATTTATTATTATTATTATTAATTTTTTTTTTTTCGTAGGTGAAAATCGTAAAGAAATTTTTAATATTTTTTAATTAAATAAAAACTGTAATTTTTAAACCTAGATTCTTATATAAAATGCAATAGATTTGTCTGAGGGTGTGTAAAACTTAAAACTTAAAAACTATAACAATTTAACTTATACTTAAACTTAACAATTAACTTATTTTGTTGAATTTATTAGTTTCTTTATCTGGTGCGTTACCAGAAATTAAGAAAAAGTTGGGTTTTTTTTTGTTGTTGTTTAAATAGTCTTATTTTTTTAATTATTTAATTGCAATTTCTTATTATTCCGGCATTTTTCCGAATCCCCATTCTAATATTCTTAATGTTAAATTTTTTGCGTTTATATCTGTTTATTTATTTTGTTTGATGTAATGAAATTTCAAGTGGACATACAATAATTTTTGCCATTCAAATGGAAATATAAACATGGTTACTATAATGGCGTATCAAAAAAATTGTATTAATTGATATTAATATAGCCTCTTTAATTAATATAATAATGAAAGAAATTATATTAATCTTAAAAAGAAGAAATTATATTAATCTATTATTTACATTAATCTTAGAAAATTTTTATTATATAATATTATTCTTTAATTAATAAAATAGTTAAATTATATTTATTAAGGATGTTTTTCAATAAAATTTACTAAATTATAAAGTAGGCTATTTACTGAAGCCAGGCAAACGTCGGATCCTATCAGCTAGTTGTTAAATAATATAAAGTATATAATATAATATAAATATAAATATAAAGTAAATAATATAAATAATAAAGTAAAGTAATATAATAAAAATAATTTAAATTATGCAGCAATGAATCCAAAAAAAAAAAACTGTAACTACGGTACAAATGATATGAGCTTTATTTCAAGTTCAATCGTCTATTATAAAAATTATTTATCGAATTAATAAATTTATGAATAAAGGTTTTCAAAATAAAATATTTCCTCTTAGATTAATATTTGCAAAGGTCTTGTTAAACTAATAAAAATTTTGATTTTTTTTTTTTTCAGGCACAGCTTTACTGTTTCTCAATAAAATGCAAGAAGGTACTGTGATAAGTTACCGAGTATTATTTCCAACTCTCTGGTTTTTCGCTCTCATAGCTCCTCTGATACAAGTAAGGAAAATATTGAAACATATTTCTAAAAACTTGCTGCCATTTTAACCACTTTTTTTTTTGTTCACGGCATCGCTGTATATTAGAATTTATATTCTTCATCTACGGGACCCTCTCCCTCTTCTCGTGAGGTCAGAGTTCAAAGTTCAATACACTCCCACGTTGTAAACAGGCTCTGTCAAAGACAAGCATGTGTCGCTATTTAGTGATTACGACACCAACAAATCCTACATCAATGATTTTTTTAAAATTGAAGCCGATTTTTTTGTTAATTCATTCTTTTCAAAACGCACATTGAATACATAGATTTATGAAATTGAACACGTCATTTATTTTACAATCTATTATTTTAAATATTTTGCGATGACTTTACCTTATTGCTGAGTATCTTCTATCTTTTATAAGTGATGTCCTATTTACATCCTCCAAAACCTTATTTATTCAAAGTCTTAAAAATAACAGTAAATGATGAAGTCACATAGTTCAACCACCGTTTTTATGTAAAGATAAACATTCGTTTCAAAAGCCAAAAAGAACGAAACGATTACTTGTAAAGAATTACTTGTCAGAAATAAGAAATCAGTTTTGAAGGAAAAGGAAATGTAATATTTATTGTGAAATTTTTTTACATCACATTTTTCTTTTGATGCTATGTAGTTTAAAATTTTAATGATTAAAAAAAATAAAATTATTTTTATTGTAATTAAAAAACTACTCCAAACATACCTTTCTCTCCCTAATATGCCGCTCTGTTTAAGCCCGCCACCTCTTAAGGTACCCATTTCTCCACTCATTCGGTGTATGAACTAAATACTGAGATTTAAGAACGTAATTTAAATTATTAATTAAGAAAATTTATTAAAAGACTGTCTTGATTTAATTTTTCTTCTAAAGATAATTTAATTTAAGATTTTCTTGGCAGGATGTCTGCATTGAGACGTCAATAGAACTCATCAAAAGAAACCGAAGCGACCGCTTGGCTGTTGGGATGCATGGAGGACGAAGACCTGGCCATGAAGAAAGACAATCTGGGTAAATTAAAAAATATATTACTTAGAAACAATCAACTTTCAATAGAAATCTCAAAATATTACCTAGAAATAATTAATATTCAATAGAATAGAATTTATAATTATTTAATATGGGATGAACTGTAATTTAATATTGAATAAACACCGAACGAATTAAAATGAAACAGAATTAGGGGGTGGCACCTAGATGACCGAGTGTCTGGCCCTCGTTGCCACAGATTTCGATTTCGAGTCCCGGGGGTGCCATGGATGTTTGCAGTGGTTCGGACTCCACTTCAAGCCGTAGGTTTCAGTTTAATATGACTATTGGGATAGGCTCCGTAAAAAGAAAAACATCTCATGTTTCGGAATCTGCCAATATGCAGACGGCAGCAGATCTGTATCTGCCAGTATCTGCCAGTATGCAGACGGCCTTGGGGACGCCAGTCTGCTAGTATACTTAATCCATTATCTGCCAGTATACTTAAATCCAGTATGCAGACTGCCTTGGGGACTGTTGTGAAATTGAAGAAGAAAAAAATTAGATGGTAATTTCCTGTCTACTGATACACGAATGGCCATTAGAATTTTTCGGCGAACAAAATCTGTGTTTTTTTCCCGGAGAGGGGAGGGCGTAATTTCTAAAAATTTTTAAACCAAAGAAATCGAATTTTTACTTACATTTTACTGACGTTGTCTAGTTTGGCCACTTAATTTATAAAATTAATAAAAAAATATGCATTATAAGAACGTCTCATCCAACAAAAATAGAAGATTTCTCTCGTTACTTAAAAAGATTGAAATCATTTTCATTTCCTATTTCAGTTATCACAAACCTATTGCTTCTTTTCTTATCAACGAAGATGATTGATTAATTGTAATATAAAATTCTCTAATAAATTGTATCAATCTATTAAGTCAGGGGTCTCCAAACTACGGCCCGCAGGGCCAAAATCCGGCCCGCAGTGTCATCCATCCGGCCCGCGACAGCGAAATAGCATATCATTGCTATAATAAGTTGGATGAAAAAAAATGATAATAACTCGATTTCATTTACTTGCTAGGTATAGCTGTAATGGTAAGCATAATACGCAGAAAATTTAGCTTAAGCATAACAAGTAACAAATGATTGAAGTGAATCGCCACGTAAAGCGTTATACGCTAGTGGGCATCCCGCGGTTACCCTCGGTACGTTATGTTGCGTAAAGAGTAGCGCATATGTACGTATATCGATGTTTTGAAACGTATATTTCCTGAACGTAAACATATGATCTTTTATCGCGAGCCGCTTCATGAACAGCAAAAGCTAGAATGAACGCATATGAAACCGTGGGTATCCACGTACTACGATGAGATCTTATGTAATTAGCGTGATGTTTTCACTTTGACAATAGTGGATCAATTTTTACTTGTGCAATTATTAGAGGGAGTTGAGATGCTCACTGGTTGCTTAGATTCTAAACATTCTCTGTGTACTCATTTTGGAGAATGTGAGCGATTTAGAAAGCGTATGCTTTGCTCAGGGCTACACTGCAACTAGTCTAGAAATTATAGATAATTTGCAGAAAAATTAAAACGATTTGGCCCTCCCGGTACTTACTAGAGTAAAAAGTATGGCCCGAAGACTGAGTTTGGAGACCCTGTGATGAGTGAATCTCGTTGATGAATACATGAAATCTTTCTTTTTTCTACCACAGACACACAACACGAAACTTGAACTTCTATCGAGCTTGATTTTTTTACACTCACATTTTTTATGTTTGTATTTATTGTTAATATTGTCAATTTTTATTAATCTTATTTATTGTCGATCTCCTTTCTACAGCCATTGAAATTTTCGAACTAAGTGACAGTAAACAAAGAAGAAATGAATCTGTCTCTAACCTCAGTTGATATCGGAAGCGTCCACCTGCCCAGCAACCTGAGCGTCGGCAACAACACATTTTGCAAGAAGCAGGTGGAAAGAGGAGTTTTGGCCGTCTCAGCAAGAAACTTGGAGAGTTTTCTTAGACCCAACAAGTAGGCACGACACTCTTTTTCAATTCCTGCTATTAGCTCACACTCTCCCTATATATATCTTGTTCAAATTTTAAATCGTTCATAAAATACTTTCTATTCGATTCAAATGCAAAGTCAAATTCAAGTTCAAATGCATTTTTTTAAACTTGTAGTGGATGACACTGGATGTTAACACAGTTATTTCATATATTTATTCATTCATTCATTAAATTTAATTATTTAATTTTTAGTTTTTTTTAGATTTAAGTTGCATATATCTACCAATAGATGTCGCCAGATGAAGCTTTAAAAAAATGAAATGAATGAGTATTTATAAAGCAATATAGTGCAAATATATAGGGACTTTCTGCAATGAGAGAAAAAAAGTGGAATTGACTTTAAAAATATATATTACTTGTTTTGTGTAAATGCAATTATAGGCTTTTGGCTAATTTGCACTATGTTGAAAGCATTCATTGTCGTGGATGGTAGCAAAGTTTGATTAAAAAGAAACTAGATGGGTTATTAATACACTTTGTGGAAAGTAACTAACACACTTTCCCTTGTTGGCAGCAGTCTTTCCTCATGGGTTTAGTATAAAAGCTCTTGACTAAAAGATACTTGTAGAGTCAGTGAACAGACGACGAGACCAGACTTTCACTGATGGAGCGAACTGCAGTGGCTGTTTTGAAAATGAGGTTATCCGGTTGACGATTTGCAATATGGCCATGCTGGAAAGCGTCAACAAACAGGTCTCTCAATCGAAAGCGACGCGGCTGTACGCATTTCGTACCATAGTATTGTGGTAAAGTGAAGCTATCACTCAAGTCTATTGAATGATAATTCATCAACACTATTAATTCACTAATCCACTGACAATTATTAATAACTATTGATTGATTCTTCATTTACCAAGGCTACTGAACTTGATATAGTATATTCCGAATTAGTACTACTAGAAATAGTTTATTTATTACCTCTCTAGGGCCAGACAAACAAGAGTTGATGAAATTAATAAGCTCAGAATCACGATTATATACATCATGCTAATACATACAATATCATTCCCATTACAGATACTAGAGGAAATGCATTCTTATCTGAGGTACCGAAATGGATTTATTTATTAATGTCTGTAGAAAAAGATAGATCTTGAATGAGAGATGATGAAATGAATAATATTTCTCTGAGTTTATAGATTATTTAAAACTCATGGTAATACACATACAATGCATGCAGTGGCATTGAAATGCCTCTCTTATTTTTGAAAAGTCTTTGAGATTTGATTATACTAAATTCGCAGACTTTCTTTTTGTAGCAGTTTTACTTTCAATCTGAATAATATCTCATTCGTTAACAGAAGAGAAATATTGAAAATAAGAATTTTTGAGTACAGATGGCTTTGTTAATTTTCATTTCAGCCAGATGGAAATATACATCACGGATAATAGGTGTCGGTTTGAAACTCCAGCGATACACGTTACTGCCAGATGAAAGAATCAAAATTATACTGACACATCCGCCGAGGGCTGAAACAGCGCACCAGTGTGCGTTTTTCTTGAATTTGAATTACCATAAATCGAGCACATACTTATGAGGGACAGCAAATTAAAATGCTATGGTCATACAAAAATTAATTAATATTAATTAAATATTGTAACCATACTTCCTCCTATATACTAGCAGAGCACGCTCTACCTTTGACGTTCGAAGTGTCAATAGATCTCGAGACTCTCCCCGAGTAAGCACACTCTGCCTGTGTGCGCTCGAGAAACACGCTTTAGTCATAATCTTTCTCATCTCGACAGGAAAATATATTTTAAGCATCATCACATCGGTTATACACAGATCCCTCAACGCGTGAGAGAAAGCATATTTCGAGCACCTCTGCATAGCCAAATATTGGGTATTCGGCTAGTGAAGGAGTCCTTCACCGATATACAATCATCAGTCTTTAAATGTGTTCAATAGTCTGTCTGTAATTGTATGTGCATGTGGTGTTTGTGAGTTCTCTAACCTGTGGCTCAAATCTCAGCAACCACAGCCCAGTTGCAATCGGATTACCCAACCTGTACACTACAATATTAGAAATTGTAATGATTAAATTTGAAGTGCTTTAGAAAAAAATTAATTTGAAAACACATACTGGTTTAGAATAGCAGTTAATCATGTGCATTTCGAAGAGTGCCCTTTGTTAATTCTGTAATACAAGTCCAAGTCATTCAGACAGCATGAAGGTTAAGGAGACAAGAGCTCATAGTTCGGAAAGAATAATAGAAGTGTAGCTTATATGGACACTAATTTTTAGTTCTAAATTTTCAAGGTGAAATGAGACAAAAAATGAGGCTTAGGAGACCATATCTCATTGCAAGAAAAGAAACTGTCTACTAGAAATATATACGAAAATATCGTTGCAGATATTTTACAATTATTATTGTATTAGACCTAAAGCAGCTTGGTGGACAGCGGCCATGGATTCAGATTAGAGGGATCTGGTTTCGAAACTCGACAGAAACATTGAACCGGCTTTCCATGCCTGCAGATGTCTGGAAAGCAGAGAAAGTTATTTTTATAGCAAGCTTGTATTAAATTCAGACCAAAAAAGAACTGATCTTATAAGTATTATAGTTTTAAAATTATGTTGTAACTTTTCACACATATATGCATCCACTTATTTACGGGGAATTCAGCAATCATTGGAGAAACTTGGATGTGTGATGAGTGCATATCCAAAATCATTTTTTTGTGTGTGTGCAGAATGTAGGGTCATTAGAACAAAACACACAAAATATGAGAAACAAAAAAAAACATGAAGACATGTACACAAAAACATGAGACATGGCAAAAAAATTATTATTATGAACTTTGCTTAACATCATTACATTACGAACTTTACATCATCAATATTACAGGCTTTGGAATATCATTACGAAGTTCTTCTTTGATTCAATGTTTACAGTAAATGCTCCAGAACTGCGACCACCCACAGTAAAACGTGCATGGTAGCGTCGAAGTGCCAGATATCAGCCACAATGTAAGTAGAGCGGCAAGGTCCTCATTTGAGTCAAATGGAATTTAAATGGAAACACAGTTTCAAACAAGCAACAAGAATGAGCGCGCATCGAGGCTGTCCTCCAGAGGGCTTGAAACTCGTCACGTGACGGGTATTGGCATTTTGCCTGGCTGTTTGCGAGAAATGTATTTGTAAGCGTGTCTATTCCTCAACGCATCACTTCCGACCTTACATTCCTATACAAAAGCATACGTTTTAGTAAGCTGCACCACACATCAAAGTTTCTCTCATGTCCATTAAATCACCTTGTATATATGTTATAGTTATTTTTAATCTAGATTATTAATTTTTTTTATTATTATAATAGGAACAGTCCTTATGGGATGTGGAAACTGAAGGATGTCGTGTGGTTCGAAGTGAAATAGATTTCACCGAATGTGAATGCAACCACTTGACCAATTTCGCCATTTTGATGGACTTTTGCTGGTCCGGAAGTAAGTGGCCACTTTTAATTTATATTTAAGGATTCATTAACGTTGACGGTGTATTGATTTTTCCAAATTAAATAACCACCAAGCATAATCAGAAACAGTTAAATTGTCGTTAGGCCTTTCGTCTTGTTTGGAATTAATGAATTGAAGAATATTTACAGAATTTTCTGTTTTGTTGTATTCTAATTTGTTAGCATGCAAATTCCACTTTTCACATTTTTATACTGAAATTGTGTTTTCTTGTATAATTAGAATTTTTCACGATTTCTGATTTAAATATTAACCAACAATTACCTTTCAAATCAGATCGTTAATTCAGAGTGAGTTCACCACATTTGGAAGATATTTAAATATATCTAACACATAGCATGACTTATGGAAAATCAATTTTTTTGGACATCTTCTAAATCAAAATACCGAAATATATGTAAAATAATATTTATTTCAATAATGGTTTATTAAATAAATAACAATCATATGTAAAGCTTACATACAAAAAATAAGAAGAGAAAAGTTAATAAAAACATTATTCAAACTTATATGATAAAAATTAAAACCAGAGAAGTGCTCCTATATGCTATGTATTAATTATGTTTGGTTATTGTCATATTGCAATTTTCTTTAGTCATGTACTGTTTTTACCTTTCTTAGAGAATAAACTTTTTCCAAAAAGAAGAAAAAAATAGCAACCGGCTGAGCCTATATACAAGTTACAAATAAAATTTAGAATCTCATGTAAGAACAAAACACATGGCAGAAATCTTAAAAATAAAGTAACTATAGAATATCAAAGCGATTATCTTTTCTTGAAAAATCCCCCTTTTACTTTCAATTTTACTTTCATCAGACAATCTTTTAGAACAATTTTTCTTATTTAATTATATAATTATTCGCTGGTGAAAATATTTAAATAAATGTTATTTTTAAAAAAAAAATTATGAAGAAGTTAAAAATATTTTGTATAAAAAAAGTTCGTGAAAGTAATTAAAAAAAAAGAAGTAAATCAATAACTCGTGAAAGTAGTTAAAAAAAAAAGAAATAAATCAATAAATCGTGAAAGAAAATTTTAAAAATTAACCAATAAAAATAATTGAAAGTGACCAAGGAAACGAAAAACCAAAGTTCCAGAAAACAATATTCCTCTGTTTTATAGATAAAAATACGAATTCGTATTTTGAATGATATATATATTATCATGAAAATGATATATATATATATCATTTTTGCCGTCAAAAACAAATGAATTATTTACGTTCATTTATTTCTCCTACTTGATGTAGAATGAAGAACACAATGAACAGATGAAATGTAGTTAAATGTTAATGTTACTATACTATACTATACTAATATATTATATATTATATATATAAATATTATACTTTTATGTATAATATTTTTCTCGGTTAAATGGGGAACAAGTAATATAAAAAAATAATTAAAGACAATTTCTACTTTTTTTTTCACTATAATGCAGAAAGTCCTTTATCAATAATTGTCATTCATTTTTTAAGTTTATCAGACGCCATCTATTGGTTCATCATGCAACTTAAATCTAAAAAAAAACTAAAATGAATAAATTAAATTTAATTACTAAATTAAAATTTAAAAAAAAACTGTATTAACATTCAGTGTCATCCACTACAAGTTCAAAAATGTATTTAAACTTGAGTGGAGGAATAAAAAGTATTTTAGGAACGATTGAAAATGTGAACAAGATATATATATAGGTAGAGGGGAACTAATAGGAAGGAATTGGAAAAAAAGGTTTCAATTGTACCTATCTGATCATTTGTTATGCAATATCCAAATGGTGTCTTTTTAGTTAGGTGCTTTAATACATTTTCAAGGATATTCTTTTTCTATCGTTTAATGCATGATTTTCTATCCTTTTTATATCAGATTTTTTTAATTAGATAATACTTTACTATTTGATCGACTATTATTATTACGTTTTCGTATGTCAAAAATTTAAAAAATGTCAATAGCAATTATCCATCAGAAGTTGAATCTTAATTCTCTAATTAATTTTCTCCTAAAAGAGCATTAAATATTCAAAATAATTATTGCCCATTAAATATACTCAATGTAACTTTAAGTATAGTATTAAAATTATTAATGTTACTTTTCATTTTTCAGTTTAAACCCGAAGACGAAATCGTTTTGAATATTTTTTTATCGTCAGTGTTCTGTGGTTTGTCTACCTATCCCTGTTATTGACTGTAATAATTTACTTGACAATCAAGTAAGCTATTTTTATTATTACGATTCACATAGAAAGAAAATTAGCATTCTTTTACAATGAATCGAGGTTTTTCAAAAAAGAAGGGAAATAAAAAGATTAAGATAAAAAACGACTTCTGACATGGCATAAATTTTAATCTAATTATATATAATAAAAAATAAATAAATTTATTAACTAGTAAATTAATATAATATTTATAAATTTATATATTTGTTATAAATTTATTTATTATTAATAGCAAGTAAATTTTGAGTGATTAAATTTAAGTCCTGCTGCATGAATTTGCTTCTTAAAATTTTATTAACTCTTACCGTTTTCTATTAGTCAATTTTAAAACCACTTTTTTTTTGGGGGATACTTATATTGTAAACACTCTATAACAAACAAACCATACAAACAACCCTATACTTATATTGTAAACACTCATGTTTTAGTTTCAAAAAAACCACAGAGGACGTACATAAATATGCAAGCTATATAAATTGGATAATGTTTTTGACTTTTATATTAATATTTTAAGGGGGCCTGAATGGCCGAGTGGCTAGTGCTCTGGCGCTCGGTACCACAGGTTTCGTTTCGAGTCCCGGCGGTGCCACGGTTGTTTGTAGTGGTTCGGAATCCACTTTTAAAAGTAGGTTCCGGTCTAATAGGAGCATTGCAGGGGCATTGTTACTCCGCGTCCGTGGCTTATCTTCAAGTTCCACGCGCCCCCTGGGTAATGCAAAGTGAGTAACGTCTATTTTTAACGCTTGCCTTAAGGCATCCAAGACCAAGCTGTCTAAGTGCCAGCTGCATTAGAAAGAAAAATACTAATATATTGAAAATGACATTTCAAAATATATTATTCTTAAAAAGTAGAAGCAAATAAGATTTTTGAATTTATAATTATTTTTTACCTCTTCTTACTATTTTTTTATTTATGTCAATGACCGGTTAATTTAATTAAATTATTTATGTCAACTACGGTTAATTTGCCATAAAACGCGTTACACTAAATTTAATACCACTCGTAGTACCTTTCATCGTTTCATGGAACTTTTTTTTTTTCTTCCTAATGCAGCTGGCAAACACTTAGACAGCCATATCTATTCAAAATTCTAAAATCATAATCATAATTTAAAAGAAATCATAAATTCCTCATATATTTATTTTCAAGTAAAGGATCTATATATAATATATATATACACTCAAGAGCCAAAACATTATGACCACCCTACATTTTGCAATGAACTCGCCTGGACGACGTGGAAGGTACGTGATCAGGTGGAGTGGTATTTAACTGGCATTAAGTGGTGGTATTAATCCAGAAGAAGAAGAAGAAAAAAAAATTCACATTTTCCAACAAAATATAATGCTGGTATATTGGTGTATCTTGGGAGGACTGAAAGTACATTTTTCAATTCACAATTGCGTTAACATATACACTCAAGAGCCAAAACATTATGACCACCCCTGCATTTTGCAAATGAACTCGCCTGGATGACGTGGAAGTGGTATTTAACTGGTATTAATCCATGCTAAGATTATTGCTGCTCATCAAGCTGCCTCCAAACCGCTTCCTCCTAATCATAAAACTTACTTGCCTCCTGCTATTAAAATTCTAATTACTAACAGAAATAATGCACGAAAATTATGGCAAATTTATCGCGATCCACGCAGTAAGAACATTTATAATCACCATCAAAATCTTCTTAAACGTGCTATTATAAAATATAAAAATGATTGCTGGGACAAACGTCTCGAAACTGTAAATGTTGAAGATGGCTCCATCTGGAAACTCTGTGGCAGATTCAGGAAGAAAAGAACAACGATACACTCTCTTCAAAGTTCCACCTCTACAGTCACTACTGCTGTTGAGAAAGCGGACATTCTTGCCACCACTTTGCAAGAGCAATTTCAAGAGAACCCCACTACCAATAATTATATTGAATCTGAAGTTGAGAATTCCATCTCATCCTTTTAGCAATTAATAACAGCCCGACTTCTACTGCTCCCTCATACTAAAGCTTCTACAATAGTCAATATTATTTCAAACCTCAATATTTGTAAAACTCCGGGGATTGATTGCATAACCAACAAGATGCTCAAAAACATTCCATATAAAATAATCTTACAAATTTGTAAGATCACTGATGCAATATTAACCTACAGCCACTACCCTAAATGTTGGAAAACAGCACGGATCCTTCCTATCCTCAAGCCTGGTAAGGACCCCACCTCATCTACTAGCTATCGACCAATATCTCTTCTATCTTCTCTTAGTAAAATTGTGGAGCGCGTCATAGCAGATATTTTAAATAAAGAATCTAAAGACTTAAACATCCTCATCTCACAGCAATTCGGTTTCACTCAAGAACTATCCACAACTCATCAACTTTTAATATTACGAGACCATTTGCGAAGGGTTCTCATGGAAGATGGACACTGCGGCAATTTTCCTGGATGTGGCAAAAGCCTTCGACAGAGTCTGGCTGCATGGGCTAATTCATAAAATGATTCAATTTAGGTATTCTCCATTTATCATCAAAATTATCATGCACTATTTATCAGAAAGAAGCTTTGTTGTTTCGGTTAATCAAGTTGACTCTAAAATCTGTAATATTCTTGCAGGCGTTCCTCAGGGCTCGATTTTGGGACCTTTTATACAACATCTACACAAATGACATACCACAAGAACACACGATTAAATTGACTCTATATGCTGATGATACAGCTATTATTACACAGGGAGGAAAAATACACATTTTACAGAAAAATTTACAAAATTACATCAATAAACTTGAAATTTGGTTGGATACATGGAAAATTAAACTTAATGTCGAAGACTGAAGCCGTACTATTTACCAGGAAAAATAACCGTACTCCTCCTAATATAACTCTTTACAATACTAACATTTCCTGGTCTAAAGAAGCTAAATATTTAGGAGTAATTCTTGATCGCCAACTAACCTTTAAAGCTCATATTGACTACGTAAGAAATAAATTCAATAACCAACTAAGAAAATTCTATTCTGTCTTAGGAAGGCACTCTATACTAACCATTGAACTGAAAAACTAATCTATCTTGCTTATTTACGTCCAATTATAGCATATGCGAGTCCAGTTTGGGGCTCAACTGCGAAAAGTAATTTTCTTATTATTGAACGTCTAGAAAATAAAGTCATCAGAATGATTGTTGACGCACCATGGTATTTCCGAAATAAAGAAATTAAACGATCTCTTTCTATGCCTAGCTTTCGCGAATATGTTGACAAAATTGCTCAAAATTTTTACACTTCTATACATAATTCGCATAATCCGGTAATTAATGCTATCAACAACTTTAATTATGACATTTCAATTCCTGCACTCGTAAAAGACCGGAAGCATGTTTTAAATAATATTAATAAGTAAAGGGTTTTTCCTCTTTGCTTCTCTTGGACTTTTTTTCATTTTTTGACTCCTTTTTATTGACACTTTTTGACACTGAATCTCTATCAACACATTTCTATGGTCCCTGGATATTTGACTAAGGGGCGTGTTTGCGCGTATTTGTATCTGAGGCTGCGTGGGTGCTCATTGGTTATGGCTTTGCTTCTTCCGTCATTGCTTTGTTTTTGATTGTTTTTTTTTTTTTTTTGTTTTTGTCTCTTTTTATTTTCTCTATAATCTTTATGGTTTTGATTTTATTTTTAATTGTAATTGTAATTTAATTGTAATTTTGCAATGGTTTTATCATTTACACTGGGCCTGAGCCGACTGTACTTTATTTTTATGAAGCTATTTGGAGGTTTGGTCGCTTCGCGACCAAGGCACTCCATCGACGTACACAGAATCAACCAAGGCGGGTTGAAGCTGTGTTGCGTCAGTCAAAGGTGGGCCATCTCGTTATTGACAGGTGTGGTCATAATGTTTTGGCTCTTGAGTGTATATTCTTCACTTGAGAAATCACAAAGTTATGAAACAAACGACAACAAATCACAAATAAATGAATTTGCGAATAAATGGCCTTATCATTTCTTGCAGATCTCTTCGCAGCCGGCGCAAACACAATAACGTGCAATCTGGCGTCTGTCTATTGGCCATGAATATTCTTGTGCAAACTGGACTGAAGAGAGAAGCTTAACCACAGTAAGTTCATATGCGATCTTAATATTTAGAATTTTGATTAAATAATATGTCTTTGGAGGAGCCTGCATGGCCGAGTGGCTAGCGCTCTGGCGCTCGGTACTACAGGTTTCGGAGTTCGAGACCCGGAGGTGCCATGGATGTGTGTAGTGGTTCGGAATCCACTTTAAACCGTAGGTCCCGGTCTGATACGATCGTAGAGTGTTGCGGAGGTATTGATACTCCGCGTCCGTAGTTTATCTTCAAGTTACGCACCTCTGAATAGTGCTAAGTGAGTAACGTCTGTGCAGCGCTCGCCTTAAGGCACCAATAACAATTGTCTAAGTGTTTGCCAGCTGCATTAGAACAAAAAAATAATTTTAATAAAAACTAATCAATTTAACAACTCCAAAAATGTTAAAATATTTCTCTTGGAATATCTTTCTGCTTGTCTTGTTTTCTAGCTGCACAAAAACAGAAAAAATATTGCATTGCTGCCGCAGGATTTGATGCCATGGTTTGATATCAAATGGCTGACGGTAATCCCTGGTTTTCACGATATTTTGTGTTTGAAGACGAAACTTGATAGCAATCGCTGTCAAGTTGCTTTGGATAGGAAAAATTTTCATCCCACCACAGAAAACATTGATTTAAAAAAATTAGAATGATGAACATGTTGATGACTTTTTTTATTATTATTATTAAAAGGGTATTTGGAATATCAGAAC
>BPLR01019866.1:0-82413 GCA_021605095.1 Caerostris extrusa
TTGGCTAGAGATAGCCTTTGGTATTTCAGACTTCCGGTTCGAATTGTGGCGGTGGCATGGATATTTGTGAGTGGTTTCGGAAATCCACACGTTAAATTGGCAAGTTCCGGTCTAATTAAAGTGTGCACGAAATGACAGTAGAGTGACAAATCAAGCCTAAACCTCTCTTTTTGGAAAATTTTCTTAAAAATAGAAATATGAGTTGTGTTACTAAAAAGTAATACTACTGCTCTTTTAAGGGATATTGTTTCCTTTTAAATGTGTGTCGTTTATTTACGAACCGCGGGCTATTCGATTTCAAATCCGCAATATAAAATGCACCTCTTTATAGCAGAATTTCTCCTTCTCTCTTTTCCGGGAAAAACTTTCTAAAAATATAAATATAGCAATACTATATAAATATAGCAATACTATATGAATATAGCAATGCTACTATCAATATAGTCCTTTAAAGGATAGTTTCCTTTTAAAGGTAAAGTTAATTGAATGACCCCAAGAAACTTATCTTGTCCGGAGAACAACGGCGTGTCGTTTATTTACGAACCGTGGAGCTATTCATTTAAATACCCCAATAGCTAAATTCCGCTCAAAGGAATTAAATTAAAATGATTATTATTATGAAATTTAAATTTATAATCTCTATTATTATTTTGTAGTTAGTGTATGTAAATTGAAATGGTGTTTTTTTTTTTTTTTTTTTTTTTTTTTTTTTTTTAACATTTCTACAAAATTAGATTTTTTCCCCACCTATGTAACAAGTTTTTTTCTCTCTGTGTTTGCGTTCGTATCCTGGCGGTGGCATAGATGTTTGTTGGTGGTTCGAATCCACGTTAAACTGTAGGATACGATCTAATTAACTTTACAAATGTGCACAAAATGTCTGTAGACCGACACACCAAACCTAAACCTCTCTTTTTGGAAAAACTTTCCAAAAATATAAATATAGCAATACTAATAAATATAGTAATACTATTGCCCTTTAAAGGTAAAGTGAATGAATGACGCCCAAGAAACTTATCTTGTCCGGGAGCAACGGCGTGTCGTTTATTTACGAACCGCGGAGCTATTCATTTAAATCCCCAAATAGCTAAATTCCGCTCAAAAGAATTGGTGAGTAGTAAAACGGCGGGCGCCTTGCGGAAGATTCAATTAAATCTTGGTTTAGTGTCGCGCTGTCGCCGTGAAGTGTTTAAACCACCCTCTTTAAAGGAAGAATTATTTTAATTAAGAAAAGCACCCGGTTTAATAACTGCATTATTGAATCGGCTTCGCTTTAAGTACTTTTTCATTAGCAGCCAGGTTTTTCCCTTGCATCGATTGTCATCCGACACTTAATCGTTATCGGGCCCCGTGCAAAAGATTCGCTTTCATTAGGCGAAGTACGCAGAAGGGGGTTGTTTGGAACATATTCAAGTTGATTAACGATGCAAGGGAGAGGGGGAGGAATGGAACGTGTTCGACATTTGAAGCTTATTTCTATTACCGGAATATCATTTGCGTGTACGAGTACAGAAAAAACACTTTTCCGATTCTTGTTAGGACTAAATATTATCAGTCTCAGTGTAATTAAAGCTGGAGCCCTACCACATCTCAGTAAAGACAATTATTTCAATGATATCAAAGTAAACTTTTAAACATAATACCAATACAGAATAGAAAAGATGTATAAAGCCATTTTATAGTATATAATACTGTCTAATAAACCATATAAAAGTTTCTATAAATGCTTAATATTTATTATTACAGTTATTCTGCTGTTGTTCTAATGCAGCTGGCAACACAGAGACAGTGAATTTTTATGTTATAAGCAAGGATTGCATCGACGTTACTCATTTAGCACTTCTCAGGGGACACGTGCAGCTTGAAGATATGATACGGCCGCGAGTAGCACTACCCCCACAACTCTCTATGATCCTATTAAACGGACCTATGATTTAAAGTGGATTCCGTTCGCCCAGACTCGAACCGATTCGACCACCGCCAGGACTCAAACCCTTAACCTGTGGTACCGAGTGCTAGAGCCACTCAGAACCTATATTTGTATGTCTGGTGTAATAGTGTGTATATGATGGTTACTAGTCCTTACCGGATGCGAATTGGATCTGTTCAAAGCAAGTTCACAAATCAATGATTGAACAGCAGTATTCTGACATGTTGAGACTCATATTTTTTCATATTTGTAATATATATACATGTTGAGATATCTAATCCATGCCTTATGGAAGTAACTTGTTGTAACATAATGCTAAATGTATGACGTATTTATAAGCCTAATTTATAAATAATAAAAAATTAAAGTTTAAACTTTGAAATTTGCTTTTGATTAATATTATGTGTGTGTTTTTCGGTCTCCAATGGTTTATAAGTCACTGAATATTTGTTAAGGCTTATTGAGGATTTTTTCAGTTACAATGTTGAATTGGTGGGCCTGAATGGCCGAGTGGCTAGAGCTCTGGCGCTCGGTACCACAGGTTTCGGGTTCGAGCCCCGGTGGTACCATGGATGTTTGTAGTGGTTCGGAATCCACTTTAAACAGTAGGTCCCGGTCCTAATAGGATCGTAGAGCGTCGCGGGGGCAATGCTACTCCGCGTCCGTATCTTCAAGTTACACGCGCCCACTGGGTAATGCTAAGTGGTAACGTCCGTGGCCTTAAGGCATCAAGACCAAGCTGTCTAAGTGTTTGCCAGCTGCATTAGAAAAAAATATTGAATAGGTTATTGCGGTATTTTTAGTGTTTAATGAGTGATTTGGGGTGTCGAATTAACGTTTTCTTTCCAGATACGAGTAATTGTTATTAGGGTTTAAAGCTTAGAATCTAAAAACCACCACGCAAACGAATCAATGTCGCTAAAATGAATTATATGGTATGCTACCTAAAATGAATATCAACACACTAAAAAATTTTCAGGTGAACTATGAAATGAATTGCACACAACCGATAAGAAAGAAAATTTCTCAAAATAGAAAAAAATGATGCTCATCCAATAACCAATCGCCATTTTTCGAACGATATTCGCGCGATGTTCTGTTCCGAGGTCTTCCCGCACTGCATCCCAGCTGGAGCGACGAATTTGATGAACGACTTCCCCCTTTTAGTGCCGCAGTGATTAGCCCTAATCGAACATAAAGGAAACTCGTAAACGTTCGGAGGAGAAATCTTACACCTCCCCTTTTTTCATGAGCGGTTCGGCGGCTCCATAAAAAAGTGATTCGACAATGAGCGACACAAAGATGACGAGGAGCGCACGAATGGCGACAGAAAGGGGTCGGGGGGGAAACGATTTGTGTTCAACACAATTCATTCTTTCGTTTTTTTCTGTGCGTGTGTGTGTATGTGTGTGTAAAAAAGTGTATGTGTATGTGTGTGTGGTTTAAAATCTGTGCCTGCAAGGTCAAGTCAAGTTTAGAGTGAAAAATCTGCAACGAAATTTGCAATGTTACTTCAAAGCGAACTTCAAAAACTATATTCCATTCAACACTCCTTTCAATAAATTTTAATCAATAAATTTTATGAATGAACACATCGAGCAAGATGCCTGTGTATTTATTACAAGTTAAAACATTAGTGCAATTCTTATCAAACATTTAAAGCGGCGTGATGGACAATTGACTTATCTTAACCTCGGGAAATGTTATACCATCCAATTCCGTTATTAAAAGATGAATTATCCATGTAAGCAAGCAAATCCACTCGAACGAAAATAGAGGAACGCTATAAAAAGGTAATATTTGCAATGTGTCTGAATGGCCGAGTGTTCTAGTGCACAGTGCCACAGGTTTCGATTCGAGTCCTGGCGATACCATGGATATTTGTAGAGGTTCGAATATACTTTCAACCCTAGGACCTGGTCACCTATGGCTGTATAGCGTCATGCAGCTAAGTCAGACCTATGGGTGCTATGGTACCTATGGGTACTCCATCACAACATAAGCAGCCCCTCCATACGGGCTCTTGGGCTTGGTCTAGATGTCTACCAAGTGGGATAAGAAACATCGACCATCTTTGCAATAGCAAATAACCTAATAAATCATGACAAAGCTCTAAAGACGCAAAGAATCAAAATAAATGTCTCGAATGAATCAATAGAAGAAAAAAAAATTAAATGAATAAATAAAAATAAAAATTAAGAAGAATCTACATAGTTCTTGACAAATCACTATAATTAATTTAGGATTAAAACAGATAAACATTTCTTAAAAGACTAATACTAAATTACTTTTACATTGAACTAATACTAAGACTAATAGTTAAAATACTAATATTCAACAAAATCTCCTTGTTATCATTTAATTTAAAAATTACGAACTATCAAAATACAATGCTCTTAGTTCGAGCTACAAAATGAATATTTCAACAATTATTGCCCATTTAGTTGTAACGTAAGGCAATGAATTTTAAGCTCCCAGCTAAAAAGAAATCTTATCTTAACCTCGGGAAATGTTACGCTATTTCCAGTTCCCCGTTATCTAAGATAGTAAGTAGTAAGTTATTAAAAAGCGATGAATTCTCCATGTAAGCAAACAATTCCACTCCAACTAAAACAGAGGAACGCTATAAAAGGTCGAGAAGGGAGTCAAATTTTATCGCCTAATCTAAAAATCGCCTTTGCGTCTGTTTTTGGATTAGCTAAATCCATTAGGGAGGAAGAACTTGTCTTTTCAACTGACTTTTCGCAATCTAATGACTTCTCCTTGAGTTCTTCGCTCTCTCTGTGGAGTGAAAATATTTTCCCATATTATTTAAAGGCGAGGTGCACTTACTGGGGGATCAGAATTGCTGAGCTAATGATTTCAATTCATCGTCTAGCTACTTAGCAGTGGATCTGTGCGCTTAAAAACTACCAAGAGGTTTGAAAAAGAGCAGAATGTGTAGGAAAGGATAAAAGACGCGACTTTAGTTTTCAATTGCACAGTTTTCTAAGAATTGGAGAGTTTATACAATTCTTCTTTTCGATTCTTCTTTACAATTCTTCTACAAGAAAAGCGTCAAAGGAGGCAAAGATAGAGAACACATTAGCAATTTTTGAATAATTTGAAAGATTTACTAGCTAACTAATATAATAATTATTATTATTATGCAATATAAATAATTGGAGTAATCCCATTATGTAAAGAAATTAATAGATTATGAAATTTATTCCATCAATTATTTTTTAGTAAAAAGGAAAAATCCATGCATATTAACAAAAAAAAAAAAAAAAAAAAAAATTACAAGAACAAAAAATATTGGGAAAAAAAAAAAAATGAAAGAGCATGGAGGTACGAATAAATAAATAAAAGAGTAACAACTGCTGCGATGGTTGGCATATTCAAATATGGAAAGGACCAATATATTGGGGTTGGCAAGAAAGCAATTTCGGTTTTCACCATTTAAATACATGGAAAGCACCTTACTTACTTTTTTGTAAACCCAATATATATATATATATATATATATATACGCATATACAGGCTTGGAGTTCGAATCTTGGCATCTTGGCGGTGGCATACATATTTGTTAGTGGTTTGGAATCCACGTTAAACTATTGGTCTCGATCTAATTAGCCTAAAGTGTGCACAAAATGGCCGTAGAGTGACAAGGTCGAGATGGAGTCAAATTTTAAGAATTGCCTTATCTAAAAATCGCCTTTGCGTCTGTTTTTGGATTAGCTAAATCCATTAGGGAGGAAGAACTCGTCTTTTCGACTGACTTTTCGCAATCCAATGACTTCTCCTTGAGTTCTTCGCTCTCTCTGTGGAGTGAAAATATTTTCCCATATTATTTAAAGGCGA
This sequence comes from Caerostris extrusa, assembly GCA_021605095.1. NCBI lineage: Eukaryota > Metazoa > Arthropoda > Arachnida > Araneae > Araneidae > Caerostris > Caerostris extrusa. The sequence goes on from BPLR01019866.1 coordinate 5,774, forward strand.
GGAACACTTACTTGGAGGGAAGAACTTGCTGAGTTAATGATTTCAATTCATCGTCTAGCTACTTAGCAGTTTTTAAGCGCACAGATCCACTGCTAGGAGGTTTGAAAAAGAACAGAGTATGTAGGAAAGGAAAAGAGAAGCGACTTTAGTTTTCAATTGTAAGGCTTTCTAAGAATTAGAGAGTTTATGCGATTCTTCTTTTACAGAAAGGAGACAAAAAGAACATTAGCAAGTTTTGAATATTTTGAAAGATATACTAGCTAACTAATGAAACTGTAATATAAATAATTGAAGTAATTTTATTATGTAAAAAGAAAGAAAAGTATTAACAAAAAAAAGAATCGAAAAAAAATTAAAGAGCATGGAGGTAATTAAATAAAAGAGAAACAACTATTGCAATATTTGGCATATTTAAATATGGAACGACCAATATATGGGGTTGCCAAGAAAGTAATTTCGGTTTTCATCATTTAAGTACATGGTAAACATCAAAAGTACTTTTTTTTGGCCAACCCAATATTTTTATTATTTTTTGTCTTTTCTTTATACGGTTAAAAATCAATTGCATAAAAATAAATAATTGTGTAACACAGTAGCATAAAATTGTGAATGTTGTTTTAGTTTATAGTTCACAGTTTCCTGCTAGAAATTCAACTCCTCTAAGTTATTTGAAAATGTGACACTTTGTCATTAAAATTTAAAACAAACCAAAAAAAAAAAAGTCTCTTATTTTTGGGATTCCTTTAATTTTTCAATTCTTCTACTAATACATTACCAGCCATATAAAATATTATATCATAAAGAATAATTAATATATAAATCATATTTACACAACACACTTAACATGGGAGAAAATTATGCAAATCATTGCAATTTCAGCTCCTTTTCACTCCAATGCGCGGAAAAAAAAAAAAAACATATAAGGATTAATCTGAAATCGAGAAAGCCTGCCAGATTGAAGCCCACCCTGCGGAATTCATCGCCTCAGACTTCCTTGTCACTTTTAACATAAGTTACATTGAATTTCTAGACCCCATGCTTCTCCAGAATACCGGAAACCTGATTTTTCACCATTAGGAAAACATATTCACCATTGGATTTATAATGGCATAACGATGAAATTTAGTCTATGGTATAAGCCGATTTAGGGCATTGAGAATCAAGCCAAAATGTGTGATCATCAAACGTATCGAAAGTACTGAAACTTGGTGGATATTTACAATCCTGTTTTCATCTGCTAATATCCAGCTTCAGGTAATATCTACGATATGAGAGAACAAAACTTCAGCAAATGAAAGACATATAGGTTACTGTTGAATATAATGGCAAACCAGCCACTAATCGCTAGTTTTCCAGCGTTGACTTGTCATTACAGTTAACTAAACGATGTTTCAGCAGAGAAATATGGAAAATTAATTAATGAGAAATATAATAGAAGCTAAATAAAATAAAAATAGATGGTAAATTAATTAGAAAGATGGCTCTTACATCAAAGAAAAACATGGATTTTTTTAAACTGAAAATTTAAATTTCTAAACGCATTGGTGAAAAACAATCCTCCACCATATAGAAATCTTCAGTTTTTGGTGAGTGTCGAAAATGCTGTACATATAGAACTTTTTGACGCTTTACCTTTAAACTGTAACCGTACTTCGGTGTAAGAACTTTCCGTCGGACATCGTTGTTGTTGATAGTCACACGTGGAAGACACAGATTTTTTGTATCCGAAATTTCTATTATTATTTTTATGTATCTATATCGTCATTGTAATGACTCCAATAAAAGTATTAAGGAAATATTTGAATTGACTGACTACATCCCGACCTTTTGGATATCTCATCTGCGGTTCGTTGGACTAGAAAAAGATAAATTTTATATGAAATTTTCTAATTTAGCGGATTGCTTGGTGAGGTAAAAGCGGGAATCAGTTTTATGTATCTTGTTATCATTTTTGTCGGCGTGGAGTAAAGAAGAACAACAACAAAACACAATTATCATATTTATAATTGGCTCTTAAAACTAATTGTCATGACTATAAATTTTAAAAACAAAATAATGCGACTTCAAATGCGTTCCCCTTGATGATTCAACATAAAAAGTCTAGGACATTAAATGTACATCATTACAGCCATTTGGAATGTAAGCCCATTGACGGCCGCTATATTTTGGACGTTCATTTGGAATTATCACATTACATTTTTATGATTCGAAAATGATAATTGCTTTACTATTTCTTACCATGTACCAAAAATTGTTAACGTTGCATTTGAGCCTAATTATTAACTTCGGTAAAATAACGCAATTCAAGTCTACATAAAACTCTCGAGCGTTAAGTGAAACAAAAGCTTCTGGGGTTTAAATGTATTTTTGCTGTTAGCTACATTAAATTAAAGTAAATGCATTAATAAATTCCAGTAAGTCTAAAATATCTAAGTCAATTATCTAATTATGCTTATGATACAAAAACAGGTAAAAAGAGAAAGATAAAATAAATTTCCCATTAACTTCTAACGGAGCAATTACTTTACCTAAAAATAAGAATGTTCCCTAAGGTATGAGGATTATAAATAATATTTTTATATCTCTTTTTAAGAAAAAAGAAAAAAGAATACTAAATTAGTTTTAATTTCGAATGCAGTCTCCCTTGTGTTCTACTAAATTTATCATCTAAATACTCAGAAATAGAAAGTAAAATCATCTACTTTTCGAAATAAAAAATGAACAAAGAAAAATAAAAATAAAAGTAACAAAAATTTCATTTCTTTTGAATCAAGATTGAAAAAGAAAAAAAAAAAGAAAATGAAAGAAACGAAAATGATTTTTCTGTCTGATAACTTACTCTTTGGACTACCAAGCTCAAAAACACGCAATACCCTTCGAAATGATAGGTCTGTTCGAAATGAAAATGTAATGCTAATGAAAGAAAACGGAATGAGGAAAAAAAAAAGTTATGATGGGGGTCGAAACGGAACGAAATTCGCTTTTTTTTTTTGTTCCCCCTATGATTCGCGAACTTCTCGTGGTCTGGAGTTCAACAAAAAAAAAGAAAAAGGAAAAAAAAAAATCAGCGATGGGTCCTACTTTGCAATTGATTCGTGCAATGATGAATAACATTTTCCAGTGCGAAGGAAAGCTTTCTCCAAACGGTTATTTTCTTTTTCGTGGTCTTTGAACGAATGCATCACATTAGCGTGGAATTCTTTAATCTTTCCGATTGTTTTTTTTTCTTTCTCTTCCTTTTTCTCTTCTTTTTTTTTAAATTTAGACGAATAAGAATATTTCGATTCCAAATCTTTTTTTTTGTGAAATTTTGTGTGCGCCTCTCAATGTAAATTTATGTGTTTCTGGTTCTTATGAAAAATTTTTTTTAAGCATTGCATATTCCGTAATGTTTCGAAACAATCACATCCATTATTTATATAACATATATGTACACATTATTTACACTTGTCTTACATCCTTTTGTCTGCTAACAATTCTTTTTTCTTTACTTCCCCACACATTCTTCTTTTTATTTTTATTTGTAGGGGGAGGAGATCAGATTGGATGTCCAGAGAGATCTTTTGATGGGTGTGGTAAGGGTGATCAGAGAAAAGGGTGGTGGCTATATTGACCAGAAAGATCATTTCGCATGTGTGACGGTTGTGGTAACCAAAGAGATCCTTTGATGGGAGAGACTAGAGGGATGGCAGAAGATTATAGTGACCAGAAAAGATCTTTGGGGTGACAAGAGAGACCATTTGGTGAGAGTGACAAGGGGGATGGATGGTCATTATAGTGACTAGAAAGATCTTTGATGTGATCAAAGAGATATTTAAGTGAATGTGGTGGGTTAACCACAAGTGTATGGTGGTTATGGTGACCAGAGAGATCCTTTGGTGGGAGTGACCATATTTACTTGTGATGGTTATGATGACTAAGGAATCCTTTGATGGGAGTGACAAGAGGGATGGGTGGTAGCTATAGTGACCAGAAAGATTTTTGGGTAAGAGAGATCATTTGGAAGATGTGACGAGAGGGATGGGTGGAGACTACAGTGACCCAAAAGATCTTCGGGGTGATCAAAGAGATCTTTTGGTGGAAACGGTGACCAGAGGTATGCGTGATGATTATGGTGACCAGAGAGATCCTTGAGGTGGTCAGAAAGAACCTTTGGTGGGCATGGATGATCAGTTGTGTGGTGGTTATGGCGACCAGAGAGAATTCTTGGGTGACATTTGATGGGTGTGGTGGGAATGACCAGAATGATGGGTGGTGACCAGAGATGTCCTTGGAATGAGCAGAAAGATCTTTTGTCTTCTTCATGAATCTTAATTCTTGATGTTGAAAGACATGAAAAAGGAAAAGAAACGCGGCAGACATTCACATTGTATTTTTACTCTAATTTTTTTTTTTTTTTTTTTTTTTTTTTTTTTTTTGAGACTTTGTGTACGCCTCTCAAAGTGAATTTATCTGTTTCTAGTGCTTAACAGAAATTTTTAAGCACTGTATATGCTTCACTATTATTCCACAATGTTCGAGACAATCAAATCCAGGGTTTGTGTATTATCTGCACTTTATTTACAGTTATTTACACTTGTCTCGCATCCTTTTGCCTGCTAGCAAACTCTTTTCTTCGCTTCCCAATACATTCTGCTTTTTATTTTTATTTTTAGAGGGAGGAGATCAGATTGGTTGTCCAGAGAGATCTTTTGATAGGTGTGATAAGGGTGATCAGAGAAATGGGTGGTGGCTATATTGACCACAAAGATCATTTGGTAGGTGTGGGTGACCAGAGGCATATGTGATGGTTATGATGACCAGAGAGATCCTTTGATGAGAGTGACCAGATGGATGGACGGTGGCTATAATGATCAGAAAGATCTTTGGGGTGACAAAGAGATCATTTGGAGGATGTGATGAAAAGGATGGATGGTGATTATAGTAACTAGAAAGATCTATTGGCGAGTGTGGATGACCAGAGGTATGAATGGCTGTTATGTTGACCGAAGAGATCCTTTGATAAGAGTGACCAGAGGGATGGGTGGTGGTTATAGTGACTAGAAAGATCTTTGGGGTGACAAGAGAGATCATTTGGAGGATGTGACGAGAAGGATGGATGGTAATTATAGTGACCAGAAAGTTCATTGTGATCAAAGAGATATTTAAGTGGATGTGGTGGATTTATCACAAGTGTATGGTGGTTATGGTGACCAGAAAGATCCTTTGGGGGAGTGACCAGATGTACCTGTTGTGGCTATGATAACCAGAGAATCCTTTGATGGGAGTGACTAGAGGGATGGGTGGTAGCTATAGTGACCAGAAAGATTTTTGGGGTAAATGAGATCATTTGGAAGACGTGACGAGAAGGATGGACGGTGTTTATAGTGACCAGAAAAATTTTGGAGTAATTAAAGAGATCTTTTGGTGGGTGTGATGGGGTGACGAGAGGTATATGTGGTGGTTAGGGCGACCAGAGGAACCCTGGGGAGACATTAAGTGGGTGTGATGGGAAGGAACAGAGGGATAGGTGGTGGACAGAGAGATCCTTTGCCCTCTTTCTCTTCCTTCCCAACTCTCGATGTTGAAAGGCATGAGAAAAGCAAAGAAACGTGGCATACCTTACATATTGAGTTTTGGTTTTCAAGTGTATTTCTAGAAAAAAATTAAACATATCTATCAGTATCGATGTTTCGCGTTTTTTCATCACCACAATCTGTTGCAAACGATGTAATCTTAAAATGGGCACATATATGGGTTACTTGCACCCACCAAAATATGAACCATCACCCTGTTCGGAACTGTAGAACGTCTTCAACAGAGGCAGAAAATGTTCGTTATGAATTCCGTATTTTAGGTACCGCAAATATTGTCCAGAATGCTCACCTGAGCGATATATTAAAAATGGTTTTTCATACCATAAGATAACGTTAATTTTTTTTTAATTTCTCGGAAAGGTAAATCTTAAACTTACGATAAATGTTTAACAATATTGATCTTGAACTTATTATAAAGAGAGAAAAAAAAATTCCAAAAATGATCTCATATCTCAAATGTCCAGTAATTAAATAAGTTAATTTTGATTTCAGAACTAATTTAGAAGTGATATTTCTTAACAGAATGGATGCTGTCATTACATCAAAAGATAATTTGAAATATAAAAGATCATGAATAAATAATAAAATCTTTTCATTGTACACACAGAAGTACAGGAATCACATCTAGATATAGAATAATAAGCAAATTTAGAATCAAATAATTTTATAGAATAATAAGCAAATAATTTTTAATAAGCAAATTAAATGTCTAGAGAAGTGGAAACACACCAACAACAAATTAAACTGATGAAAGAAAATTAAATCTTAAAAACTTAATTTACAGACAAAATATATAGCAAATGCATTATTGATTTATAAGTAAAAGAGACAAAATACTTATTTAAATTTCCTAGAAATGAAGTTAATTTTATACGTCTGTTGACATTCATTATACAAATATCAGCGACTTTTTATGCCACAAATGTAATGAATTATTTCCAATTATTTATGCTTGGTTTATCGCTCTGCGGTCATTTTTTTTTTTTTTCTGTTCACTTTAGATTAACTAGACAGGGACCTACAGTTTAAACAGATTCAGAACCACTCACAAACATCCATGAGACCACCGGAATTAGAACCTGAAGCCCGTGTACCAAAGACCAGAGCGCTAACCAATTGATCATCAGGCCGCTCCAATTATTTAAGAGAACACTGTAGTAAAAGTTTTATAAATATATATATTATAATAATATATATATTGAAGAAACTTCTATTACAGTATCTTCTGAATAACTATGGTTTTATAATCTTTCCCATTTTTTTCTTTCAAGGTTTAAAACAAACAAAAAGAAGGATAATTTTTCAGAAATTTTGATAAAATTTCGAAGAATAGTTCATGTTTAAAACTTAGGAATATAAAATATAAAATACGAACAGCTAAAACTATAAATAAAATTATAAAACTATAAAAACAGCTAAAACTATAAATTAGCACAAGTACATAATCTATTTTTATTTATTTATTTATCATTATTTTGTTCAACTTTCTTTCATAAATTCTTGTATTGTTTTGCAAAGGAAATTGAGACTAATGCATAGCAATCAACCTGTCCCATCAACATATTTGTTTTCTTTCTAGAGTTGAGTTGTTTGAATTTTTCGTAACGAATTTGAATTGCTGAAATTTTTAATTCATTATAAATGAGATGGCTCATTTACGAAAACAAAATTTAAAAACCATAATAAGTACATAGACATATGTTATGCCGCAAAAAAACTGCAACAACACAAAATGCAGAATAAAACACAGGTTTTAGCAATAAACTGAAGATTTTCTTTTTTTTTTTTTTGATGCTGCTATTCTAAATGGAGCCTCAACAACTCATGAAGTATTCAGACGACAAGAACACGATTGCGATTGCAGTATCGCGTGCCGGTTGGATCGATATTATCGATACGCCATTTAATCGCACTTTAAAAGGAAATGATATATATTATTCACCGTGCGTGTTATGAAGAAGTTAACTACTAGTCAATTCCTTCATATTGAATTTCTTTCTTTAGTTCTCATTCCATGAAAGACTTGGAATAATAATAGTATTTAAAAAAAAAAAAAGCCAACATCGGACAGTGTTTAGTAATAGCTTTTTGATATTTGCTCTCTTGCTTCTATTTATGAATTAAAGAAAGGGTTGTAATTTGAGTGTCCTTTTATGAATTGTAATTTGATAATGCAGCGTATTTGAACTTCAAAAATATGAAAAACAGTACAATCGATCTTCAATTAAAATATATATATTCAGACATCACAAAACAAGAATGCAAAACAGAAAGAAAAAAAGGAAATTTTAAAAAAAAGAGATCCAAAAGTCTTGCTAGCTGACAAGAGACTATTGTTCTAAAAGGAGGTGTTGGTTGTTCTGGGACTTTTTGCACGATTGACTCCTCAGCCCCCTCCCCCCCTTCCCTTAGTACTTAATTCTTTATTTTTAACCTAAATTTCTTATCTGTTGTTGTTGTCGTTGTATCCCCTGAAGAGTACAAGAAAACCAAAAATCGCAGTGCTCCCGAATAGCATTGGTTATGTTGATTGCCAGCTCGGAGTATAAATCCTCTTCCGAGGAATTGTTCAGATAATGTATGGCAGCTGCAACAGCTGGGCAATCAAGGACTTGATGAGGAGTAAGCTCGACATCAGGACTGTTTAGTATTTTTTAACGCCATCAGCAGAAATTCTCATATTTTTAATTTTGTGAGGGTAGTAGCTGTTTTTCTGTTGACATTTAGTTCTGTAATTTATTATTTAATTTTGATCTTAGAAGGAATTATCTAAACTCCTGATTTTACCAAGGCATTTGCATCTGCAAGAGAAATAGAAATGGTAGTCTGATCTAGACTTCTGGCATTCTTCGCCAAAGAATCTGTAATTTCAGTAAATTCCAAATCCACATGAGCAGGGGTCCATTGCAGCATGCACATTTGTTTTTTATCTATTTTAATAGAGTTTAATGTACACTTTCCTCAATGTAATCTCTCTTTTAATTAATTTTGCAACTAAATCTATTTAATATTATAACTGGAGGTAAGGAGATACTTCTCCCCATGTACTCTTTAACTGCTACGACCTTTGAGTTTTGTCGGCTATTGCCTTTGCAAGTGACATGGTAAAGAATTGAGCCACTTACCATGACAAAGGGGAGTATGCAGAGGAAGAATTGACCTCGTTTTTTTTTCTTCCCAATGATATCTCAAGAGTAATGCTGCCATTATTCCAGTTCTAACATCTCTATATTATGCAAAAAGTTTACATGAAAAGAGAGTTTGATCTTGTCTTTCACTGCTTCGAAAGATGTATCACAAACAAAAATAAAGAATGAAAGGTGCAAGAGCATTCGTTTTAAATGATACCCTCTCGACAGCAGAGCGATTGAAACACTGGGCACGTCGTGATTAAAACATTACAGTGGAAGCATTAGAATTCAAGATGCATGTGGAGAAAGGGTTCTGACACGACAGGTGTTTTCCGGAGGGGCTTGTCTGCCTCTTATTTATTTACTTAACTTTCGAAGTAGACTGTAAAAATATCTATAAAAAAAACTTTCTTATATTATCAGTAAGATTCATGGAAAGTAAAAGTCTTCAAAATATTTTATAATACTTCAAAATATAACCTGTTGTAACTTAGAACTGAAATAACTGATTTTAAGGAGGAACTTCAATACCAACCTCAACGATCTTAAGCTGGTTTTTCCTTAGAGAATGCCCCATCGTAAATATCTGCACCCAAGAATAGATTACTCATATAAATTGTCTTCTTCCTCTTTTTAAGTTTATGTCCATAATTTATATGGATGCATGATTTTTTTTTTAATTTCGTTAATATTTTATGATATATTGTTAAAGATTTTTAAAGGTAGAAGGGTTTTATTGTAAAAGCTGGTGAGAAAGGCAGCTTTTGTATAAATTTATAATAACCTAACTCTTTTCTATTTAACATTCAGTTATTAATTCAATTCCATAAAACTACCAAAATACAAGGAGCAGTATTTGTTTCCAAATTTCTATCTTCAATATACATCTTAACCTTCGTGTTAATATTCTTCGAAGTATAGTTGAGCGAAATTTGATTAATATTGATTAATTGATTGATTCAATTGATCAATTCATTGATTTTTGATTTTTTAAAAATTCATTAACACTTTGTGATATATTGTTAAAGATTCTTAAAGGTAGAAGGGTTTTGTTGTAAAAATTGGCGAGAAAGGCGGCTTTTATATGAATTTATAATAACCTAACTATATTCTGATTAACATTCAATTATTAATTAAATATTATATAACTATCGAAATACAAGGAACAGTATCTATTACGAAATTACTATCTTACCCATCGTGTTAATAAATCTTTTTCACTGTTATAAATAAGAAACAATAAGTGATTAATTTAGAACTTTTACTGAGTCATACTGAATAAAACGATCTGTAATCTAAACACCCGGCGTTGTTCCGCACTTAGGAAAATAAGAACGAGAAAGGAATAACGTTTCGTTCTTTCTCTCCCTCCCCCGTCCATACACACCCCTCCCACCTCCGTGTACCGAACAAAGGAAAAACCGTGTTTCTCTCGCAGACGAAGTGCGAATGAACCCTAAAACAAACAACTCCACTCGTCTCGGACATCTGTCGCCACGTGACAGGGGAATGACGTCATGACATGATACCGATTCGCGACTCCCAATATAACGGTGATCGCTGGCAGCTGCGAAGAACTGACAGGATTGAGACGCGACGCCGTTTTAAAACAAACACTTAACGGCGTCCCCCAGAGAAAATATTGAAAAGAGAAAAAAGGTTGAAAAAAGGAAAAAAAAAAATTTTTTTTCGCTAATTAAAAATAGCGATCTTCTGTGAAATTCGTTTTTTTTTAATTACATTTTTTTAAAAATAATGAATTACAAAAATTTCTGCTCTTTCAGATAAGATTATTCTCCTATTTAAATCCCAATATCACTTCATAGTTTTGTACATTATAGTGGAATCTCTTAATCCTTTTATATTCCTTACTTTTAGCCCTTATACATAATGTAACACTAGCTAATACATTTCAGTATCTAGGGCTATGTAACCACTACACATAATGTGACACTATGTAGTACATTTTCTTATCTAGGGCTTTGTAGTCTCTATCAATTAAAAAGTGAGGGTGAAACAGTTTCTGTTGACAAGCCCACTGACATAATTCTATAGTACATTGCCGTAGCTAGGACTATGTAGCCACTACACATAATGTGACATTAGGTAATACATTTCAGTATCTAGGGTTATGTAGTCACTACACATAATGTGACACTATGCAGCACATTTTCGTATCTATGTAGCTTCTGCCCGTTAAAAGTGAGGGTGAAACATCACTCCTCTCCTGTTGACAAAGAACAGCCCACAGACGCCATTTCTGTACTACATTTCTGTATCTAAGACTAAATAGCCATTACACAAAAATGTTACATTAAGAAATGCATTTCCATATTTAGCGCTATATGACACTAGCTAATACATAGTCGTATTTATATAGCCACCACACATAATGCGGCATTATTTAGTAAATTTTCTCATCTAGGCCAGTTAAAATGTGAGGGTGAAACATCAGTTTATCTGTTGACAAAGAACAGCCCACTGACATATTTCTGTTGTACATTTCCGTATCTAGGGCTATGTAGTCACTACACATAATGTGAAACTAGGTAATACAGGTAGAGAGTGATAATGGGACACTAGGTAGGCACATAATGAGACACTAGGTAGGTAAATAGGCAATACATTTTTGGATCTAAGATTATGTAACTACTACACTGAAGTGACAAAAAGTCATGGGATAGCAATATGCAAATTTTCAGATGGCAGTAGCATCGCGTAGAACAGGTATAAATGCGCAGTGCTTTCGCAGAGCTTTCATTTCTGTTCAATTATTCATGTGAAGAGGTTTTGACGTGATGATGACCGCACGACGGGAATTAACAGACTTTGAACGCGGAATGTTAGTCGGAGCTAGACGCATGGGTCATGCCATTCCGGAAATCGTTAGGGGAATTCAACATTCCCAGATCCACTGTGTCAAGAGTGTGCCGAGAGTATGAAATTTCAGGCATAACATCCCACAATGGACAGCGCAGTGGTCGACCGCCTGCACTTAACGACCGAGACCGGCGACGTCTGCAAAGAGTCGTAAATTCTAACAGACAAGCAACATTGCGTCAAATAACCGCAGAAATCAATGTGGGACGTACAAGGGACTTGTCTTAGAACAGTGCGGAGAAATTTGGCTTTCTTGGGCTATTCCAGCAGAAGACCGACTCGAGTGCCTTTACTGACAGAACGACATCGCTTACAGCGACTCTCGTGGGCACGTGAGCATATTGGTTGATCCCTAGATGAATGGAAAACCGTGGCCTGCTCCGATGAGTCACGATTTCAGTTGGTAAGAGCTGATGGTAGGGTTCGAGTGTGGCGCAGACCCCACGAAGCCATGGACCCAAACTGTCAGCAAGGCACTGTTCAAGCTGGTGGCGGCTCCGTAATGGTGTGGGCTGTTTTTCATGGCATGGACTTGGTCCTCTGGTGCGACTGGACCGAACATTGACTGGAAATGCTTATGTTCAGCTACTTGGAGATCACTTGCAGCCAATCATGGACTTCATGTACCCAAACAACGATGGGATTTTTATGGATGACAATGCGCTATGTCACCGGGCCACAACTGTTCGCGATTGGTTTGAAGAACATTCTGGACAATTCCAACGAATGGTCTGGCCACCTAGATCGCCCGACATGAATCCCATCGAGCATTTATGGGACATCATCGAAAGGTTATTGCCTGCCCAAAATCCTGCACCATCAACGCTTTCACAATTATGGACGTCTATCGAGACAGCATGGCTCAATATTCCTGCAGAAGACTTCCAACGACTTGTTGAGTCCATGCCACGTCGAGTTGCTGCACTTCGCCGGGCGAAAGGAGGGCTGACACGATATTAAGAGGTATCCCATGACTTTTGTCACTTCAGTGTATATAGTGCATTTTCGTATCTAGAACTATGTAGGCCATGTCAGTACAAAAGTGAAAGTGAAACATCAGTTTGTCTCCTGTTGACAAAGAACAGCCCACTGATATATTTCTGTACTATATTTCTATATCTACGGCTAAATAACCATTACAAAAAATGACACAAATGCGACGCCATTTTAAAACAAACACTTAACAGGGTCCCAAAAGAAAATATTGAAAGACGAGGAAGACTGAAAAAGGGAAAAAAAAAAAAAAAAAAAATTTTTTTCGCCGATTAAAAATAGCGATCGCCCATGAAACTGTTTTTTTTTTCTTTAATTAAATTTTTAAAAATTAACGCAATTACAAAATTACTGCACTTTTAAATAAAAATTATTCTCCCTTTTAAATTCAAACATCATTTAGTGGTTATTTAACTCGCATTATGGGGAAATCTCTTATTATATTAATCCTTTTATTTTAATTTCTTTTAGCCCTTACACATAATATGACACTAGGCAATACATTTCTGTATCCCTGGTTATGTAGCCGCTGCACATGTGACATTATATAGCACATTTTCGTATCTAGAGCTATGTAATTACTAACAGTAAGTGACACTATTTAGTACATTTTCGTATCTAGAACTATATAGCCTGTTCCCGTTAAAAACTGATGGCAAAACATCAGTTTGTCTCCTGTTGACAAAGAACAGTGCACTGACGTATTTCTGTATCTACGGAAAATGCGACGCCGTGTTAAATAAACACTTAACAGCATCCCCCAAGGAAAATATTGAAAAGAGAAGAAAGATTAAAGAAGGAAAAAAAAAAAAAATTTTTGTTTTCGCTAATTAAAAATAGAGTTCGTCCATGAAACTGGGATTTTTTTCTTTAATTTTTTTTTAAATTAACGCAACGACAAAATTATTGCATTCTCAGATAAAATTATTATCCCATTTAAATTCTAATCACTTATTGGTTATTTAACTCACATTATAATGGAATCTCTTATTATATTAATCCTTTTCTTTTAGGCCCTACATATAATGTGACACTATGTAATACATTTCCACATCTAGGATTATGTAGCCACTAACATAATGTGACACTATGTAGTACATTTTCGTATCCAGAACTATATAGTCTCTGGTCGTTAAAAAGTGAGGACAAAACATCAGTTGATTCCTGTTTTTGCTCAGGGGGCTAAAGAACAGCCCACCGACGTATTTTAATAGTACATTTCCGTATTTAGGGCTCTGTAGCCCCTACACATAATGTGACATTAGGTAATGCATTTCCGTATCTAGCGCTATGTAGTCACTACAGTGCTTGGCAGTATATTTCCGTATCTAAGGCTATGTAATCGTTATGCATAATGTAACACTATCTAATACATTTCAGTATTTAGGGCTATGTAGACATTGTTATGCATAATGTAACACTATCTAATACATTTCAGTATTTAGGGCTATGTAGACATTGTTATGCATAATGTAACACTATCTAATAAATTTCAGTATTTAGGGCTATGTAGACATTGTTATGCATAATGTAACACTATCTAATACATTTCAGTATTTAGGGCTATGTAGACATTGTTATGCATAATGTAACACTATCTAATACATTTCAGTATTTAGAGCTATGTAGACATTGTTATGCATAATGTAACACTATCTAATACATTTCAGTATTTAGGGCTATGTAGACATTGTTATGCATAATGTAACACTATCTAATACATTTCAGTATTTAGGGCTATGTAGACATTGTTATGCATATGTAACATATCTAATACATTTCAGTATTTAGGGCTATGTAGACATTGTTATGCATAATGTAACACTATCTAATACATTTCAGTATTTAGGGCTATGTAGACATTTTTATGCATAATGTAACACTATCTAATACATTTCAGTATTTAGGGCTAGGACATTTTTATGCATAATGTAACACTATCTAATACATTTCAGTATTTAGGGCTATGTAGACATTGTTATGCATAATGTAACACTATCTAATACATTTCAGTATTTAGGGCTATGTAGACATTGTTATGCATAATGTAACACTATATAATACATTTTCAGTATTTAGGGCTATGTAGACATTTTTATGCATAATGTAACACTATCTAATACATTTCAGTATTTAGGGCTATGTAGACATTGTTATGCATAATGTAACACTATCTAATACATTTCAGTATTTAGGGCTATGTAGACATTGTTATGCATAATGTAACACTATATAATACATTTCAGTATTTAGGGCTATGTAGACATTGTTATGCATAATGTAACACTATCTAATACATTTCAGTATTTAGGGCTATGTAGACATTGTTATGCATAATGTAACACTATCTAATAAATTTCAGTATTTAGGGCTATGTAGACATTGTTATGCATAATGTAACACTATCTAATACATTTCAGTATTTAGAGCCATGTAGACATTGTTATGCATAATGTAACACTATATAATACATTTCAGTATTTAGAGCTATGTAGACATTGTTATGCATAATGTAACACTATCTAATACATTTCAGTATTTAGGGCTATATAATACATTTCAGTATTTAATACATATAATAACACTATATAATACATTTCAGTATTTAGGGCTATGTAGACATTGTTATGCATAATGTAACACTATATAATACATTTCAGTATTTAGAGCTATGTAGACATTGTTATGCATAATGTAACACTATCTAATACATTTCAGTATTTAGGGCTATATAATACATTTCAGTATTTAATACATATAATAACACTATATAATACATTTCAGTATTTAGAGCTATGTAGACCTGTTGACGAATAATAGTCAACTGACAAGTGTTTGGGGAGAACAGTAGCCTAGTTGTCAATGTGAGATACTTTATTCAATCGTCATCAAGTCTTATCATTTCTGATAGCAGTGATTACAACACTGCCCCGGCGGATTAGAACCTCAACGCTCCAACCTTCTAAGCTGCCACGAGTCGGCCTAATACATGTCTTACCAGCATAGTAGATCATTACGATTGTATTAATATCACATTATACATAACTTTTAAAGATGCACACTCTAATTATCTTAAAGATATGGCCGTCTTTATTAGATGAGAACAATAACTTAATGTTATTATAGAATCATTTATTATTTAATAAGATTTATTTCCTTATTAAAATTTTTTTAATTAGATATAAAAATCGAACGCATGAATCTCAATAAAAGATTCTATCAGAATTAAAATTATTAATGAACTAAAAGAATGCATTGAATTATGCTATAATGACTACCATCTGGGGCAACAGGCAACGGCGTACTGGTTACGGAGTTCCAATGTGGTTTTAAGAACCACTGAACCTTCACATCTTAAAGTTAGTTAGAAAATCTATTGTAGTTGCTTAAATTATGACTACCATCTGTGAATCAATGGATTTTCCTTAAAACTGAAACTTCACAAATTGGATATTTCCGTTCATTGAATGGCTTTTCTTTCTGTTGTAACTTTCTTGCTTCCTGCTATAACAATCTGGTAAAAATCACAGCAAGTGCTTTTTTAAACCATCAAAGAAGTAACTTGTAAAATTACATTTCCAATTTTTTACATCATAAAGTTCCGTCGATGGGAAATTTGGAATCATCCATCTTGGGCAGATGATCACAGGCGATCACCCCCAGGCGGCAATCGGAAATGAACGCAGCAGAGTAATTGGTTTCCCCCACCCCCTCTTAATTGACATGTTCGGACCCTCAATCCGGCGATCATCATCACACTCTGATGGGTCCCCAGGGAGTGGACCAGGGTGTGGTCCGCGCGCGAAAATCGTCTGCGGAACAAAGATGACTAGAATGAGAGTGACGAAACCTTTAAAGAGTTTGGACTTAAAATATTCAAAACTGGTAATAATCAATATCGTTTGACATTTTCTTTCATCTTTTTAGGATTTAAATAAAAAGATCGAAGCATATTCGCTTTTTTTATTCGAACATTTCATTTCCCGGCTATGTTTGAATCCTTATGATTTTTTTTCTAGAAATACTCTCAAGACTCGACACTACATACAATTATGGAGAGAAGTTTCCTCACACCAACATGAATCGATACTACATGTTATGGTGAGAAGTAACTACACAACATGACTCTATACAACTTACAATTATGGAGAGAAGTTCCCATACACTAACATGATACTTCATACAACTAGGGAGAAAAGTATCCACCAGACTAACATCACACGATACTACATATAACTATGGGGAGAAGTACGTCCACACTATCGTGACTTGATACTACATATAAAGAAGTACACACAGAGACATACAGAGAAGTGCCTACACACTAGTATGACTCGATACTATATACAACTATGGAGAAAACCATCCAACACACTAGCATCACTCGATACCACATACAATTATGGAGAAAAATATCCACACACTAACATAGCTCGATACTACATATAATTAAGGAGAGAAATATCCACACACTAACATGGCTCGATACTACATATAAGGAGAGAAATATCCACACACTAACGTGACTCGATATTACATACAATTAGGGGGAGCAGTACCCACACACTAACATGGCTCAATACTACATACAATTAGGGAGAGAAGTACCCACACACTAACATGGCTTGATACTACCTATAATCTGAGCGAGAAGTACCACACACTAACAAGACTTGGAACTACATACAACTGGAGAGAAGTATCTACTCAACATGACTAGATACTACATACAATTATAGAGAGAAGTATCTACACAACATGACTAGATACTACATACAATTATAGAGAGAAGTATCTACACAACATGACTAGATACTAAATACAATTATAGAGAGAATTATCTACACAACATGACTAGATACTAAATACAATTATAGAGAGAAGTACTACACACAACATGACTAGATACTAAATACAATTATAGAGAGAAGTATCCAACACATTAGCATGACTCGACTACATCCAGTTATGAAGAAAAGTACTAACACTAACGTGATTCGATACTAAATACAGCTATGAAAAGAATTATCCACACAAATATGATTCGATACTAAATACAGCTATGAAAAGAATTATCCACACAAATATGATTCGATACTAAATACAATTAGAGAGAGAAGTATCTAACACACTAACATAACTCGATATTACGTGGAGAGAACGATGGAGACACACTAACACACCCCTGACATACTAAGATACTATGAACACATACTAACGTAACTCGATACTACATCCAATTATGAAGAAAAGTACCAACATAAACGTGACTCAATGTTAAATAAAACTATGGAGAAAAATATCCATGCACTAACATGCTTCGATACTAGATAATATTACGGAGAGAAGTATCCAACACTAACATAACTCGATATTACAAATAGCTATGAAGAGAACGTGACACACTAACACACACACCCCAACACACTATGAACACACACTAATGTGACTCGATACTACATACAATTAGAGAGAGAAGTATCCACACACTAACATGCTTCGATAATAAAATTAGGGAGAAAAGTAACCAACACACTAACATTTCTTTAAGTTATTTCACAGCATTTGTGAAAAAAAAAAAAAAAGTTTATCTACTATTTAGTATCTTACAAATATAATGAATAATTATAATAAACTCAAGAATTATCAAAGTATTTTTAGATATGAAATCTTTGAAAAATTTGAATGTGAATGTTTTCAATGGATGATGGTATGATTATTAGTAATTTTTACACAGTGTTACAGTGTTATTTTTTTAAACAAAATTTTTTTTGAAAACATTAATGGATCTATTTAAAAACTAGAAAAATACTAAAAAGTTTAAAATTTTTAATCATCGTAATTTAATAGTCACTATAAATAAAAGAATAAAGTCCCAGAAAATTTTAAGCAATTATAAATTTTAAAATAATCTTCCTACGCTTTCAGGTCCTTTTTTTTTTTTTTTTTTTTTTTCAATGTATATCTTTCATCCAAAAAATAAAATAAATGCATTAAATTATATATTATCAAAATATTTGCCAGTTAGAATAATTTCTTATAATTTTTTTTATTGCTAAAGAATATAATTAAATTTTTGCTCATGGTAGAAATCTAGTTTTTTTTTTTTTTTTTTTAACTTTGACCTTTATAGTAAAACGTGCATTGCGTGGGTAAGCACAGGAGCTAAAAAAAAAAAAAGTCTAGAAATATTTATAAAAGCTTGAACAAATTTGAGAGAGCAATAAAAAAAAAATAGCATTATCAAATTTTAATAGATTTTTATAGATCTCAACATTTGTATCTTATTAATTATTTATTATATTAATATACAATACATTTTATTTCATTAATATGATGAATAATTATTTAAGTAAGAAATTTTTATTTGCACAGTAAATTCTGAATTTTTTTTGTCAGTTGGTACTTTTGAGTGAGTTCATTATTAGTAGAGAAAAAAATCTTAATGCTATTATAGAATTTATAAATTTTACAGTAATTTATTATTTAATAAAAAAAATATATTTTTCAATAGAGAATCTTTGATCATC
This sequence comes from Caerostris extrusa, assembly GCA_021605095.1. Classification (NCBI taxonomy): domain Eukaryota; kingdom Metazoa; phylum Arthropoda; class Arachnida; order Araneae; family Araneidae; genus Caerostris; species Caerostris extrusa. Next base: position 24,884 of record BPLR01019866.1, read on the forward strand.
ATCAATTTATTTGAATTTCAGTAGTTAATTTGAAATCAATTGATGATAAATAGTGCTTTTGAGATATCTTTAAAATCAGAAAATTCAATTCCCGGGACAGTGGTGATTATTAACCTTCACAATCGTAATGTATATATCACTAACGTTCCGTGATGCTTGCGAAGAGCGCTGTTGAGGCCTGATTGACTGAGTGGCTAGTGATGTCGCACAGGTTTCTGGTACGAGTCCCTTCGGTGTCATGAAAGTTTGTAGTTGTTCGGAATCCACTTTAAAATGTAGATCCCTGCCTCATATGATTGTAAGAGAATCACGGAGCCCAGTCAGACTTCTCACCCACATCATTCCCAAACTATATAGGGGCAACTCAGCTCTAGGCACAGTGATGTGGTGGAAGAATAGTAGAATCGCGCTGTTGAAGATCGGGTACTTTCCAACATAAAAACTCATCGTCAGAATCTTCAGAACTACTGTTGATTTGCAGTTTGCAAAGCGTTAGGCAAACAAACATAATTGTAACGAATTTTAAAGACGTCATGGCATTTCTTTCCCCAGAATATTAAAAATGGTGTCATTTTGTATACTATTTCCAAGTTTGGTCCAAGCTTGTTATCCAGTATTTTTAGCAGTGGCAAAAAATTTAAAGTGAAGTGAAAATTTAATTAAAATCACACTGTGAATAAACATATTAAGTAATTTTTAGGTTTAATAAAGATAATAAAATATTTCAACTTGAATGAAGTGGTATATGGGGATGTGCAGCAACAAGGACTATAATCCCCTAATCACTATATATATGAACAGTTAGTTTTTCCTTATTTTTTTAATATGTCACTCTCCACAACGCTCTACGATCGTGTTAGACCGGGACCTACGGTTTAAAGTGGATTCCGAACCAATACAAACATCCATGGCACCGCCGGGACTCGAACCCGAAACCTGTGGTACCGAGCGCCAGAGCGCTAGCCACTCGGCCATTCAGGCCCAATAAAATATTTATTTAAAGTTTCATTCAAAACAAAAACAAAAAAAAAATGATATCGAAAATGGATAAAAAATCAATCACAGAATTAAAGTTTGATATATTCTGTACTCCTGCCTACGGGAGGTGCAACTTCCAAATTATTTTTTAAATTAGAAAATGGTATTTTTTAAATTCTGAGGTTGAGATTAAAACCATTTCCTAAGGAAGCATGGAAGCCAGGATACCAGCATTGCTTAACGTCAACCCTTTCATTAAAGTTTGGACAATCAACGTTCCTCGCACCGAAGATCTACTAATTAGAGGCATGGGATCACCACAACCACCCAGCAAAAATGCCGCCTTTACGAGCGGCAATTATTTTTGCCGACCCTGGAGCCCCGGGGGACTTTTAATCCGGCGACACCATAATTCAGCGAGAGGCAAACATTTTAATTAAAGGGATCTGGCAGCGCGGGGATTTTTCTGGCTTCGCTCGTTAGCCGGCGGCGGGCCGGCGAAACAGGATTTAACAGATTTAAATAGTTCGAATTGCGCTCTTTTCATCTTTATGTTAATGAGGGTCTCGGTGTTCCGCAGTATTTGCTCCTCCTCAACACAACGGGCTGCTTCTGTTTTCATTAGCTTTAACCTTTTTGATTTATTTTGGAAGTTAAGGGCCCAGTTCGAAATTTCGAGGCTTCACTTGTGTGTGTTCTCTCACGGAAATCTTCTCTTTAAATTATGAATACCATGCGGTATAAATACTTCAGTATTTACCTTGATAAAACCTGTATTCCCAAAAGCCAAAGTGTTTATCTTTATTGTTTGTTTAGACACCATTTTCTTTTAATAAATGCTATAGAACACGGGAGGAATTTATTGATAGTTAATATATACTTTTTCTTTATAAACTTTAGAAACCATTAAGGTTTATCGAAAATTCAATGTACTGTATGTAATATATTCAGTGCCAATAAATTTATTTGTGCGGTTATATACACGAGGTTCTTTTGGTTTGGTTTTGGTTGTCGCTCTACGGTCATTTTGGCACACTTTAAGGTAATTAGACTGGTACCTACAGTTTGACGTGAATTCTGAATCACTCACAAACATCCATGACACCGCCAGAATTCAAATCTGAAGTATGTGGTACCAAAGGCCAGACGTACACTCGAGGAATGTGTATGGTTCATATACATCAGAATCCACTTCATATACATAAATCCACATCATTTCATATATGGGTTCATATACATCACAAGTGTTGTCTAAACCTCAGTGTCCGGCTGCGCTGGACGAACACCCCATGAGTAGTCTACTCATGGATGGAGGGAAAGGAGCAGCTTTTGTTGTGATGGAAGATTTGACGTGACTCTGAAGAAGGGCGGCAGTACTTCCGGGAGTACTTTAGGGGGCTTAGGGGGTAGGGGAACTACCCCACATTTGCGAATCTTAAGGAAGAAAACCCCGCAAAACTCCCACCAGGTAGTCCTACTAACGAGGCGAGATGGTGACCAGTACATAGTTCGAATTGCGCTCTTTTCATCTTTATGTTAATGAGGGTTTCGGTGTTCCGCAGTATTTGCTCCCCCTCAACACAACGGGCTGCTTCTGTTTTCATTAGCTTTAACCTTTTTGATTTATTTTAGAAGTTAAGAGCCCAGTTTTAAATTTCGAGGCTTCACTTGTGTGTGTGTTCTCAGGAAATCTTCTCTTTAAGTTATGAATGCCATGCGATATAAATACTTCTTCACTATTTACCTGCATTCCCAAAAGCCAAGTGTTTATCTTTGCACTGTTTGTTTAGACACCATTTTATTTTAATAAATAGAACACGAGAGGAATTCATCGATAGTTAATAATATACTTTTTTTCTTTTTCTTACCTACTTTTATGAACTTTAGAAAGCAATAGAGTTTATCGAAAATTCAATGTACTGTATGCAATATATTCAGGGCCATTGCATTTATTTGAGCAGTCATATACAAGAGTTTTTTTTTTTGGTTTGGTTTCGGTTTGTCACTCTACGATTATTTTGTGCACATTTTGGGCTAATTAGACTGGGATCTACAGTTTAACGTGGATTCTGAACCACACCAAACATCCCTGCCACCACCAGGATTTGAATCTGAAGCTTGTGGTTACCAAAGGCGAGAGAGCTACCCAATTGGCCATCAGGCCGTGAAATAATATAGTGAGCACAGATTAGGGAATTCTCTGAAATGGAGCCTGACGCATGTGGTACCAAAGTCCAGACATATACAAGAGGAATGTGTATGGTTCATATACATCAGAATCTACTTCATTTCATAGCTCTGGACGAACAACCCATGTGTCATGGATGGAAAAAAAAAAAAGGGGACAGTTTCTGTTGTGATGAAGGACTTGGCTTCCTGACGCTCAAGAATGAGGGCAGTACTTCCGGAAGGGGTTTTAAGGGGAACTACCTCGCATTACGAATCACGGCCGAGTTACTAGAGCTCTAGCGCACGGTGCCACAAGTTTGGGTTCGAGTCGCGGTGGATGTTTGTAGTGATTCGGAATCCACTTTAAACCGTAGATCCCAGTCTAATATGACTGTGGAGCTATGCGTGCAGGGCTGATAACTCTTCCCCGTGAAAAGAAAATCATCTCCTCTCTCGAAATCTGCCAGTAGGCAGATGGCCTTGGCCCACCATGGGGTTGTTTTGCGCCAGTGATAATGATGATGATGATGGCATGCACATACGAGGCAATTACCCCCAAAAAATCCTCCTGAAAGAGCCTAGCGTCCTGATGGTTAGTTACCTCTAGCCTTTGGTACCAGAGGTTTCAGGTTCGAATCATGTGTTCATTCAGGTGGCATGGATATTTGTGAGTGGTTCGGGATCCACTTTAAATTGTAGGTCCTCGTCTAATTAGCCTAAAGTATGCACAAGATGACAGTAGAGCGACAAACCAAACCTGGAAAATCTTCCATCAACATCCGTAGGTGGTTTATTCGTCGACCCCTAATGTTCCCTCCTCCCTTTACAACGGGTACAGGGTTACAAAAATCTAGGTAAGGGGATGATGCGGGGATAAAAAGAAATGGAAAAAAGCTTCCATTAAAGAATGATTGCATTGAATCCCAAAAAGAAATAATAAAATATCTCAAATTACATCGTTCTATTGAAAGCCAGTTTTGCCCAGCATCTTCGAGATAGTGTGCGATCTATTCTAGCCTTTCATAAGGCGATCTGTGTCAGATGATGTTTTGAGTTATCTTTGTCTTTGTTACTCACAGTGATGTTGCTTCTTAGAGCGCACATTCCATCATCATCTTCCGCGCTTCAGGAGAAGCCCACGCACAACATTCCTCAGTTAATCTACCAGTCTTCACCTTTTATTAATACCGTGGAATGACACTCTTTCATTCTCTCTCTCTCCTCCGACATTCAATATCGAGCAAGATCTTATCATCCAACGAAAATGTTCATCATCTTATCGCTGCTCTCCGCAGGAAACGCATCCACCCCCGCCCCTCCTTTTAGCAATTAAAAGTGGCGTCATTAGAATTCCTTCCAGGTGACAAAAGACCTCTCGATACGAATAAACGAAATCGATGCAACAGCTGTTGTCCCCCCGAACACAGCTGTGCGAAGGGGGTGGGGTGGGTGTAGGGTATTTATAGGATGCTCTCCAACTAGAGAGAGCTTGAATCGAATTACAGCTATTTATTGCATGGGCAGGAATTGTCGCACTCGCCTTTTAACTCCGCAATGAGAAAAAGTGCGCGTTGTCGGCCGTCGCCAAGGCAACGCCTGAGCGGAATAAGAATGAGACAAAGAGGGGGCTCCCACTGGAACTGATAACGCAAGTTTCCGGTAGCTCAGACAAAATTACCGGTGTCGCTCCTGTGTGTGGGGGGGGGGGATGTATGGAACAGTTGTCGTTCTTCTCAACACGACACGAGCTGCGGCCCCCAAAAAGCATAAAGGATAAGTTCTAGGATGGATAATGGATTCATTTCTTGGTAGGGTGAAAAACAACTTATCCTTCATGAATCCTTTTGGGAATATTTTTTTAATGCACGTCATCAATCAGCCTACTTGTGAAAACATCGGTAGTTGTGGTCTTCAGGCCTCGAAAAAGGCATAGAGGATAAGTTCTAGAATGGATAATGGATTCATTTCTTAGTAGGGTAGAAAATAACTTATCCTTCATGAATCCTTTGAGAATATTTTTTAATAACTTATCCTTCATGAATCCTTTGAGAATATTTTTTTAATAATTTATCCTTCATGAATCCTTTGAGAAATATTTTTTAATAACTTATCCTTCATGAATCCTTTGAGAATAGTTTTTAACAGACGTCATCAATCAGCCAACTGGTGACAAAATCGGTAGACATGGTCTTCAGACTTCGAAAAAGGCTTAAAGGATAAGTTCTAGGATAGATAATGTATTCATTTCTTAGTAGGGGGAGGAACAACTTATCCTTCATGAATCCTTTGAGAATATTTTTTTAATATACGTCATCAATCTGCATACTAGTAAAAACATCGGTAGTCGTGGTTCAGGCCTCGAAAAAGGCATAAAGGATAAGTTCTAGGATGGATAATGGATAAGTTATTTTTAGAAGGTTAAGAAATAACTTATCCTTCATGAATCCTTTGAGAATATTTTTTAATGAACGTCATCAATCAGCTCATGGCGAGAACATCGGTAGTCGTGGTTTTCAGGCCTCTTTCGCACGGAAGATTTGTAAAGACAAATGAAACATATTGTTTTTAATGTCGACACTGATGATTATTGAGTTCCGTCTACTCAGTACAAATACCACAAACAGCGCACCGACAATAGAAGAGTGGGGAGGGCAGTACCTTCCGAGAGGACTTTAAGCGGTAGCTGTCTGCATTTGTATGTCATATGGGAGACCCGGTGAACTTCCGTAGATATCACTTCTCTTCACACCGACATTAAGTAGCCTGAATATTGATGCTCGACGGTTCTACAGACATTGTTCGCAATCGCCATCGCCATCTTCTTAAAAGCAGTGACTACAACAATGCCGCTAACGGTTTGAATATAGGTTCCCTGTATGCTAGATGCGCACCTTGCCACTGGCCCTCGAGAAGGAATTTTTTTCACTGTGGAATATTACTTTTGTTAATATGCATTACATTTATTAGTAAACCATTCATTTACATATCCTTTAAGTTCTGGCATTTTCTCTGGCGCCACATTGTCAGGAAAGTATTTCCAACCTAGAATTGCTATGCGATTCTCAGTCGTGTATGTTCCAGAAAGCTGACCTAGCCATATGGACTTCGAATACTACAGGAGAGCTGCTGGGATCCAGGATCAGGTTGGAATTTTCGAACTCTAGCGCACCCTGCCCGGATGTCCTGCTGTAGAATCTGGAAGATTTGAATGGAAACGACATGGCTCCATAATTATTCTTTCATTACTGTCGACTATGTTATTTTGTTGATGCACATTGAACCTCATATCCCCCCCAAACACGCATAAGCATACCCACGCCTGTGTGTGTGTATATATTGGGTTCTTACACACAAAGAGCCCAATATATAACAGATACTATAACAGAATTCAATAGGCGTAAATTATTATGTTTTTCACAAAAACACAGCCAAATTGCATAACAAACTCATAATAGCATTTTAAAAACTCTGAAGTACCTTACATTCAGATCCCTCATATATATAATCAAGATTCAAAAAAGCATATCAGCTGCAGCAACGAAAATGAAAGTTAGTAGGCTAACACAACTATCAAAACGAATATATGGACAATCCAATCCAAGTATTCGTATTGCATTCTTTTGATATTTGTGTTTCCCACTTTCATTATTTATATAATACAGTTACATTGTTAAGATTCGTATCAGAGATGTAATTCTTTCGCAGATTTACCGTTTCGTATCAAAGCAGCCGTTCTCAACCTCTGATATTCCACTTTCCACTACTATGAATTTATATATTTTTGGTAAGTAATTCATTTGAAAGAAAATGATAAATGATATTTACTAAAATATTTGACACAAATTGTGTGATTATTATATTTATTCACAAATTGTGTGATTATTATATTTATTCACAAATTGTGCGACTATTATATTTATTCACAAATTGTGCGACTATTATATTTATTCACAAATTGTGTGATTATTATATTTATTCACAAATTGTGTGATTATTATATTTATTCACAAATTGTGTGATTATTATATTTATTCACAAATTGTGTGATTATTATATTTATTCACAAATTGTGTGATTATTATATTTATTCACAAATTGTGTGATTATTATATTTATTCACAAATTGTGTGATTATGAGCAATGAAAAACCCCACAAAAGTATAAACTGCATTCACCCACGAATAGCAAAACCCTTTTTCTAATGACATACTTTTCTTTCCCTTCTTTTATAAATGCACGTAAACGTTTTTCACTGGACCTTTTTTCAATTATTTTTCATAAAAAACGAACAGCGGGCTGCTAATGCGACAAAGAAAAAAAGTGATTCCAGTCTACAATAAAAAAATATGAATCGAATAAAACTGTACATAGATTATCTAGATTTTAACCTCCATAAAACTGAAAGACGGATCATAAAATTCGATTGCTATGTCCTCTCAATTTTTTCCCTTCATGTGAATGACTCACCCCTCTTTCTCACAGTAAAAGCACCCACTTCCACCAATCCCCCTCCACCCCTTTGATAGTCTCCCCCTAGTTCTATGCCAGAATGAATTTTTCATCGCGCTGCCAAATAATAGACACGTCGGGCGCAACGCACTCAGGTGGGCCCACTCACCGGGCGAGGGGAGGGAGGGTGGCCGTCATACCCGGGAAGCACACGCGCCGCCACTAACAAGAACACGTGTTAGGTGAGGCAGTGCGGACAGAAAGTGGCAAGTCATTTTTTTACGCAGGAGTGCGTCAAAAATCGGTTTCATTACGGTAGGAACTGTAGGAGAGACTGTGACAGTGGGGAGAAAGCAGTGGCCTGGGGGTGTGCTGAAACAAAAGATCTGGAGAAAGGTAGGGAACAATACGAAATTCTGTATGAAGTCGATTCAAGTTATTCGATGGAAATTCACAAAGTGTTTATTTATCTCTTTAGTAGAATCCAAAATTCAATTCTGAAAATATAGTTTCCTGTTTAGTCAGATTACTTAGTTTAAAGAAAAGAATACCCATAGGATGTGCTGAAACAAAAGATCTGGAGAAAGGTAGGGAATAAAGCGAAATTCTGTACAAAGTCGATGCCCGTTATCCCCTGAAAACTCACAAATTGCTTATTTATATCTTCAGGAAAATCCAAAATTCAATTCTCAAAATATAGTATCCAGTTTAGTCAGATTGCTTAGTTTAAAGATTCACAGACTCCTTCTAAGTAGTAGAAAAGAAGAAAAATGTTGCTACTGAAATAGTAAAAAAAATTCCATCAAATCTATGTTATAAATTAAAATTAATTCAAAAATAAAATAACAGATAGCTGTCAAAATAACATGCAAATTAAAAAAAAAAAAAAAAAAAAAATCCAACGCATGCCTTACTTATCATTATCATATTTTGGACTGATATTTCAGAGTATTTTCCATTTAGAAGTCCATTACGATTGTCAAAATGATTAACTTTAACCACGTTTGAGCAGAAATTTTTGAATGATCCTTGAATAACTGAAAAAAATTTATTGTAAATTTGAGCTTCTGTGTTCTCCTAAATTCTGGAAGTACGCTATTTCTTTCTTGAATATTTGTAAAAGTACTTAAAACAGAACAAAATTCATAGCGACTGTCAAAATTATTAACGTTAATTACGTTGGAGTAGACATCCTTGAATGCTTACTTGAAGAAATACTGAAAACTTCCTAAATACTGTTTAATATCAGAAAAAATTTCTTGTACATTTGAGCTCCAATGTTTACCGAAATAATGGAAAAATATTATCTTTTTCTCGGTTAATTGAAAAAACAACAACAACATGAAATTCATTTAAAATGATTATCTTTAACTAATGTTTGAGTAGAAACTCTTAAATGCACCTTAAATATCTGAACAAATTTCCTGTAAATTTGAGCTCCAGTGTTCTCCGAAATCCTGGAAGAACACTATTTCTTTCCATGGATGGTAGGAAAAAGATTCTCTAAAAGCATTAAATTTAGGCAACTTTTCAAAAACAGCGAGAGCAGCAGCGGAGTTGTTATCGCCCATCTCGAGGCTGGCAGACGTGAAGTATAAATAGCCGCTCCGCAGTTAAAAGGCAATTAGGCGGCCGGGCAGAGCGGAAGAGACGCGGGAAAGAACGAAGAGCGATCTTTGTCATTTCAAACACAAAGGATTTGTTGCGCTCTCGAATGTTGGGAAGGTGCTATCTGGTCCTTCGAGCACATGGAATCATTAGCGGTTTCGGAAGCGAGTGAATTTTTGTCTGCCAACTGACGCTTTTGACTGCCATCCAAGAGTTGAAGAAATTCCTTCCAAATGATAGCAAGTAATAATTGAGTGAAGCTAACAAGGGTAGATCCCAATTTTAATTCAAATTTAAGTAGTGACCTAGGGTCTCGTTGTTTGCCTTTTTGTCTATTGTGGATATTCGGAACTTTCTACTGTAGAGAAATCGTCTTTACAGTTCATCCATAATGGCTTTCATTCTTAATGTTATAATTCCATTAGAAAGTTTTCAATAGATTAGTGGCTACATTGGTCAAACAATGAAGAAAAACTTGTCGCTCTACGGTCATTTTGGGCATACGAAGGCTAAACAGAGCGATGATATACAGATACGATGAACAGAAAAATTATGATATACTATCAAAATATGAGTTATTTTTGTGGCATATTAATAATAAAAAAGAGGTTGTGTTTCGTTTGCAACTCTACGGTTTTTTTTTTACCGTAAGGATTTGAAGCTGAAGCCTATGGTACTAAAGGCCAGAGTGGTCCAATTGGCCACCAGGTCGCAAAACGGTTGGATAAAATGACATGTAATCCCTAAATTATTTAGAAATTTATAAGAGCACATTGCTTCGAGAGCGGTATGATGGTTAATTGACTAGCACTTTGGCCTTACAAACTTCAGGCTCGAATTCTGGTGGTGACATTAGTTTGTGGTTCGGAATTGTTAGCGGTTCGGCACCTACGTTAAACTGTAGATCCCGATCTAATTCATCTAAAGTGTGCACAAAATGACCGCAGAGCGACAAACCAAACTATTGATAATTTATTGATAGGATTTTAATGAATAGATCAACTGTATATAAGATTAAAATGAGTAAATCTGTTAGAGATAGGACAGTAATTTTTTATTTAATTAAAAGTTTTATACTTTCATCAGCATAAATATGTATTATTATTATTATTATTTTTTTTTTTTTTTTGCCAGATTCCCTCAATTAAATTTTTTAATGAGTAACAAAACTTCTACAAATTTGGCACACCGACACTAACCACCGAAAGATATTACGCATATGCCTAATTTTCACGGAGTGATTTGATAAGTACGTACAGGGGGAAGAGGCCAAAAAGAGAGGGGGAAGATGGTCGAGTGTGCGTGATCAGCATTTCCCTCTCCACCTGTCACGCCCACGTCACAAATATTTATCCCCATCCATAATAAAACACTTGTGGAAGGGAACAGACCCATAAAACGTTGCTTAATCCCCCCCCGTGTCCCCGACGATAAATAAGGCATTTTATTGGCGACGATGAATTAATCTGCAGGACTGTCGGGCGACCCCCGATTGCCGCCAAAAAAAAGAAAGAAAGAAGCGATTGGCAGTGGGAAAGAAACAAGGCATGCATTGTGCAAAAAAAAAAAAAAAAAAAAAATACTACCTCCACCCTAGGCCATTATGGAGCACGGAGGTACTTTCCCCGACCCCTATTTGTACTTGCGGGGGCAGAGAGCACCCCCCGTCACCTGGAAGACCCCTACAGAGTTACCTAGTGCAGTTGGAACTTGCATAGTGCATTTTTTTTTTACTTTTTTTTCAGAGAGGGTTGCTACAGGGGGGTTGAGAATGAGGCTCCGAGGGAACTTTTTAGGCTTCTCGCTTTACGCACGCGGAAAGGGGGGTGATTGTTGATAATAGAAGCTTTCCGAATATGAGGTAGCGATGACGTGGTTTCGTCGATAACGGAAGTTGTCTAAATGCCGAAAATTCGGGCTCTTCCGTTCGTGCAGTGAGGTCACGCTAGTGAGAAGTGAATCCCAACAATATCGTCAGAATAACTGAAAGAAGAACGAAAACAGGCTCGCACAAAAATAGCGCAAATTGAGGGGATTGAAACAGTTTTTCCGGTTCGGAATCTTCTTTAAAATTTTTCAGAACACCCTTGCTGTCGCACTGAGAATAATTCAAGTTTAATTTACTCAAATTAATCCACTTTCATCATACAAATGTGTTTATTTTTCGTATGAATACTTTTTTTTTAAAGCAACTAATAGTTCTGTTTTTAGCACATAAGACAACAGATATTCTTTTTATATTATATATGACAAAAATAAAATAATATTATTATATACTCTTAAAGTAAATAGACTTTAAAGTTAAAAATTAAACATAGAATGAATACAACTTCAGAGAATAGGAGGCCTGAGGCCAGTTGGCTAGCTCTGGCCTTTGGTACCAAAGGCTTCGATTTCGAATCCTGCTGGTGGCATGAATGTTTGTGAGTGATTCGGAATCTATGTTAAACTGTAGGTTCTGATCTAATTAGCCTAAACTGTGCACAAAATGACCATAGAGCGAAAAACCAAACCAAATCTGACAATTGAACTTTAACGATCATCAGGATGCATAAACTAAATGAGGTAAACTAAATGAGGTAACGAACTCAGGATGATAAACTAAATGAAAATTTATAAATCTTATTTTATGTTGCATAAAACCTTCAATTTTTAAAAAAATTTATTGATTAATAACGATAGTGGAGTTTATTATAAGGTTATGCATAAAGTGACAATTTTAATTATATATTAATTCACTTATTATATTTTTGTCATATTATTGATTAATAATTAAAAATTTCTGAAAAACGATACTGCTTACAAAAACAGTTTTTAAAAAATCAAATACAACAATCCTTTTATGATTTTTATTTGAAAAATAATTTGTGAATTCCTCTTTAATGGTTGGGGTTTATTTGAGGGTGGTATTCTAAATAAACAATGTAAATGTGCCTTAAGTTTCATTAAATAAATTGAGAACATGAAATACAGAACGACATATTCTTTTATCGACAGAATATGTTGAGTAAAGTAATACTGAATCAAATATACTCTACCTACATTAGAAGTATAAAATGTAAGTTGAACTAACTTAACTCATCAATCAAGTTGAATTCACAGCGAGTGAATTAATTTTGGAGATAAATGCTTATAAAATCTGTGGAATTCAGTTTACGAATCGAAAGTCTAGTGGGCTCTATTTCTCGTTTGTCAAGCTTGTGTGACGTCTCTCAAAAGGGGGAAATCACAACTTCCATTAAATATTAATGATTAAAAATAGAAATGTGGTCCAAGTAACTTCGTTTTCAATCCTAGACTACTCAGAAATCTTCTCGAAGCCTGTAGATTCCTGTAGATACGTAATTTATAACTTTGAAATGTTAACATAATATTTCAAATATATGTAATATGAGCAAAATACACTGAAGTGACAAAAGTCATGGGATACCTCTTAATATCGTGTCGGCCCTCCTTTCGCCCGGCGAAGTGCAGCAACTCGACGTGGCATGGACTCAACAAGTCGTTGGAAGTCTTCTGCAGGAATATTGAGCCATGTTGTCTGGATAGACGTCCATAATTGTGAAAGCGTTGATGGTGCAGGATTTTGGGCACGAACAGACCTCTCGATGATGTCCCATAAATGCTCGATGGGATTCATGTCGGGCGATCTAGGTGGCCAGATCATTCGTTGGAATTGTCCAGAATGTTCTTCAAACCAATCGCGAACAGTTGTGGCCCGGTGACATGGCGCATTGTCATCCATAAAAAGCCCATCGTTGTTTGGGTACATGAAGTCCATGAATGGCTGCAAGTGATCTCCAAGTAGCTGAACCTAAGCATTTCCAGTCAATGTTCGGTCCAGTCGCACCAGAGGACCAAGTCCATGCCATGAAAAAACAGCCCACACCATTACGGAGCCACCACCAGCTTGAACAGTGCCTTGCTGACAGTTTGGGTCCATGGCTTCGTGGGGTCTGTGCCACACTCAAACCCTACCATCAGATCTTACCAACTGAAATCGTGACTCATCGGACCAGGCCACGGTTTTCCATTCATCTAGGGGCCAACCGATATGCTCACGTGCCCACGAGAGTCGCTGCAAGCGATGTCGTTCTGTCAGTAAAGGCACTCGAGTCGGTCTTCTGCTGGAATAGCCCAAGAAAGCCAAATTTCTCCGCACAGTTCTAACAGACAAGTCCCTTGTACGTCCCACATTGATTTCTGCAGTTATTTGACGCAGTGTTGCTTGTCTGTTAGAATTTACGACTCTTTGCAGACGTCGCCGGTCTTGGTCGTTAAGTGTAGGCGGTCGACCACTGCGCTGTCCATGATGGGATGTTATGCCTGAAATTTCATACTCTCGGCACATTCTTGACACAGTGGATCTGGGAATGTTGAATTCCCTAACGATTTCCGAAATGGCATGACCCATGCGTCTAGCTCCAACTAACATTCCGCGTTCAAAGTCTGTTAATTCCCGTCGTGCGGTCATCATCACGTCAAAACCTCTTCACATGAATAACTTGAACAGAAATGAAAGCTCTGCGAAAGCACTACGCATTTATACCTGTTCTAAGCGATGCTACTGCCATCTGAAAATTTGCATATTGCTATCCCATGACTTTTGTCACTTCAGTGTATACGTAATATATAGAGATGTAATAAATCAAATTTCAACTATGAGATGCGTAAAATTCTTATAACTTATTCATTATATTTTATGTAATGAACGTAACATAAGAATATAAATGGAAAATAAATGTTTAAAATGAATATACTCTTGGGACAATTAGGATGTTTTCTTTTTCAACACTGTTTCTTTCAATTTTGAGCAACATAGTTATTTCATCCTTTCTGATATTTATAGCACATGACCAAATTTAAAATTAAGGTTTTTTTTTTTTGATTTTTTATTTTATTTGCAAACATTTTATGTGTATATACAGAACACGAAAAAAAAAAAAAAAAATGAAAATTAAGGATATAAATTAGATACACAAGTACAGTTCATTCGGTAATTTTCGAATCAACTGTCGGTAATTTTCAGAGTTCTCGAGTCTACGTCGAATCTAGTTTGATTGGTTTGCGGCAGACCTTAATTATAACACGGCGTGATACACGAAATCACAAGGGGTTTACTTTGAAAAACACGCGTAAGCTCCGGACCTATTCAGTCACTTCAGAGAAGAAAAAGAAAAACAACACTTCAGGTCGACTCGTTGCAGAACTCTCCCTTCTTCCAAAAAAAAAAAAAAAAAATTCTTTTAAGGCAATCCCTCAAGAGGAATGAGGGGGAAGGGTGTCAGCTTCTCTCACTTCTCAGTGGAGTAGACATTTCTCAGCTGGCGGTCTATCACCTATCACGATGGAACAATTCATGGTATAGTCCATATTCAATATGTTGTTGTTTCGACCTGTGAAGGTCGTATTGACATTCGCTAATTTCATGATGTTTCATTATCCATGACACTGATTATCTGCTGTCAGAAATGAGTGATAAGTTGTTTTCATTAGTACAAACACTAATTTCATGTAATATTAATACCCATAACATAGATCGTCTGCTGTCAAATTTGAGTGGTGGGTTGTTATAAATTTGTCAAATAACATTCACTCTTCTCTCCTGGGAATGAAATGCCCAAACTCTTTTCGTGAAAAAAAAAAATTCTACAATATATTTGCACTAACACCACTGATTCAATGGACCATTTTATTTCCATTGGGCAATTCTTGAGAGTGAAAATTTGAAATCGCAACAAATCGAGTTTCGTTAATATCTTGAAAAGATAAAAAGACACTCAGCACCAAATTAAGCAAAGCTGAGTTGCTTTCTGATATCCGCTTTCTGCCTGACGTTCTGAAAATGGCTTTCAAGCTATCGAATACCGATTCTCTAAATTAAATTCATTGTTCCAAGTAATTACCTTTTTTGCTAAAATTAAATTAATGATTCTTCGAAATCATTCGTGTTTATCGAAAGCCTTAGCTTCCGAGAAACCTTTACACTTTGGTTTAACACTTTGCTCCTTTGCTTTTTATGTCAAACCAACATTTGATTAATTCTTTCAATTAAGGTATTTTTAATTTATAACTCTCAGGTTAGGTTCCAATATATTTTTTAATTATTTTAAATTAAATATCAAATATAACTCCCGCAACTTGGTTATCCTACTTTAAAAAATTTTAATTAATTTAGCTTATATGACTGCGAGTAGCTTATGTCAAAATACATTTGGAGAGAGTTCTAAACATATAAATAATTAATTTAAAGAGATCTGAATATTATAAATTAAAGAGAAAAAAAAAATGTATTAATTTTTTTAAATATTTTATGAGAAAGATTACACAAATATACATATATCATATAGACTATATGTAGGTATATATGTGTATGTGTGGAAAACACATATATACCACATATATGCATATGTGGTATATACATCATTTGGCAAATATACCTTCTATGCTTCTCAGAAATAAAAATAGGACTACATTTATTTTACTAAGTGATCAAATTGCAAGGAAAAAAAAAAAAAAAAAAAGTTTTTAAAACACCGAAACCGTGCTTTTGAACTACATTTAAGCTGGACAAAGCTTTTTAACCACAATCTTTCTTTTTTTTTAAATTTTCGCTTGATTTAATTTATTACAAAAATTTTGAGATTAAAATTGGATTATATTTAAAAAATAAAACAAAATGTCGGTATTCAATTTTTTGTTATTCAACCTATCACGATGCAACAACTCATGGTGTAATCCATAACCAATTTGTAATTATTTCAACCTGTGAAGGTCGCGCAGACTGTCGCTAATTCTATAAGTCTCATTATACATCCCCGACTATCAGGTTTGAGTGACAGGTAGTTCTCATTAGTACAAAACATTAATTGCATGTAATATAATTATCCGCAACACTGCTTAATGCTACAATAAAGTTTACATAGAAAGAATGAAATTAGTTTTAGTGGCAACTGTTATTACATTCAAATTAGAAAAGTAATTTTGAATTACCGCAAAATTTAAAATGCAGAATAACTAATAAATTTTTTACTAATGTCAGCTAAATTATTCCAGTTGAAATTTGTTGTCAGAAAATATAAAACCATTGTTTCACTATTTGAAAACTTTTCAAACTCCTTGCTGATAATAATGCAGTTTCAACCAAAACAGAATTAAGGAATAGGCTTTAAAAAAAAAAAAAAAAAAAAAAATGTGAAATAGCAATTTTGAATACATTCCGCAATTTGCAAATAGAGTAGTAGAATTCAGTAAACAATGTTTTAGGGAATTATTAATTTGTAATAATCTATTTTCCATCCGTTGACTCATCCTTCTCTCCTCAAGTTCGGGATCCCTAATATCCCAGCAACGCATCTTTCTTATTTCTTCTAACATCCAGAATAGAAGCTTACTTGTTTTATTATCTCCTCAGAAAGTATCCAAACACCAGGAACCTCCCCCTTCCCCACCCACCCATCCAGTAGTGCCGGAGGAGGGATCGTCAACACCCTTATGCAAACAGTTAATGTCCACCTTTTCCCTCAAACAAAGAGAAAACTCCTAAGTGATTTTTATGTGCGTTTTTGATGTTTTATTAATGATAACGACAAACCATTTACTGTAACTTGATCATAAATTTGCTTTCCGAACTTTTACGTAAATAAACTTAGATAAAAATACGACCAATATTTAAAATATTATATGTAATAAATATGTAAATACTATAGCTTTCATTTCATTTTTCGGATATAAACTTTTTAAAGTAATTTTTACATTCAAAATAATTACTTCTCACTAATTACACTTGGAGGGGCCACTGATGGTCGAGTAACTAACGTTTTAGCGCTCAGTGCCATAAGTTTCCAGTTTCCTTAACAATTTTAGAATGTTTTAGTATTTTACAGTTTCTTTTTATAATGTAAAAATCCTTTGAAGATAAATTTAATATTTTGAAATTATATTAATAATAATAAAACCAAAACATGTTATTAATAAACTATTAAATCAAAAATGTTAAAAATAACTAATAATAAACTATTAAATCAAAAAATGTTAATAATAACTAATAATAAACTATTAAATCAAAAAATGTTAATAATAATAAACTATTAAATAAAAAAAATGTTAATAATAACTATTAAATAAAAAATTTTAATAATAACTAATAATAAACTATTAAATAAAAAAATGTTAATAATAACTAATAATAAACTATTAAATCAAAAAATGTTAATAATAACTAAAAATAAACTATTAAATAAAAAATGTTAATAATAACTAATAATAAACTATTAAATCGAAAAATGTTAATAATAACTAATAAAAAACTATTAAATCAAAAAATTTTAATAATAACTAATAATAAACTATTAAATCAAAAAATGTTAATAATAACTAATAATAAACTATTAAAATCAAAAATATTAATAATAACTAACAATAAACTATTAAAACCAAAATTTCTAATCGTTTAAAACAAACATTGCAATTATTTACAAATCAATCTTTTCGCTAGGCTTGATGTCCGAGTGACTAGCGCTCTGGCTCTCGGTGCCCCAGGTTTCGATTCAGTCCCGGCGGTGCCATGGACGTTTGTAGTAGTTCGGAGTCTACTTTAAACCGTAGGTCCTGGTCGAATATGATTGTGGGGCATAAGGCAGACAACCCTACCCCATAAAAAGAAAATATCTCTGTTTCGAAATCTATCAGCAAGCAGATTGCCTTGGCCTACCATGGAACTATAGTGCCTATGGTTTGGTTTGGTTTGTCGCTCTACGGTCATCTTGTGCACACTTTGGGCTAAATAGACCGGGACCTACAATTTAACGTGGATTGTCAGAATATAATATTGTGCCTAATATAATTCCGAATATTGTGCCTATGATAATGAGGATGAATTACGCTTAACAGATATAATTAAATTTATCAGGACGAGGTTTGCGGCCGACATTTGCCCAATGGACCCCTCATCCTTGATATTTATGATTTTCACCTAAATACCTTGTGGAATTAGAAATAGGGGTAGGTCCATTTTAACTTGGGCCAATTGTGTGAAGGCAGATTTTAAAATTTTAAGTGTTACTAATTGGAAAACTGTTGCAAAGAGGGGTTTGAATTGGAAGAGAGTTCTCGTGAAGTCCTTGGACCATCATGGATGTCGAGTCAATAGATGTAGATTGGTTTGGCTTGTCGCTCTACGGTCATTTTATGCTCAGTAGGTTAAAGAGACAGGGACATACTGTTTAAAGTGGATTCGAACCACTAACAAACATCCATGCCAAGAACAGGATTCGAACCTGAAGCCTGTCATACCGAAGTCCAGAGTGTTAGCCAATTTGTCATCAGGCCGTAAATAGAAGAAGAATTACACTTGTAGGAAGAACATATTTTTAGCATATAATGCTAAAATATGTGAACGAAACAGTCAAATTATTTTAATGAACATACTATTGATTATATGTAGTTTTGAATGTAGGTAATTTACTAGAAAATAATCTTTAAGCAGAAAATACAACATCTCTTTCCATTGACGTTTTTATTATCATCGATCAATTGTTAAATCAAAATAGTCTCTTTATAAGTTTTTCTAAATCATATAAATCAATATTTTTATAATTAAAACAAATCCAAACTGTTTGCACATCAAGAGAGGCGAGGGTTATATCTAATCAAGGATTGTTTATTGTCATATGTTTACAGAACAACAAAACTTTGTAAACAAGTATGTATTCTTTTTTTTTTTTTTTTACTACGTCATCGCGCATTTTATAAAAACAAAATGATGAAATACAATGAAGAAAAAGCAATTTCAAAATCACTCAATACTCATCAGTTTTCCAATTATTGGCGTTGATTTGTTTAGGCCACATTATAAAGGAAAGCTCAAGGCAGTGATGATCTGTCATTGTAAAGTCTTGTAGCATTTTTCTCACTAGAAGAGTTCCCAGAAGAGAGGAATGCATGCTATTTGACACATATATAATAACAACCCGTCACTCAAATTGACAGCAGACGAGTTAATATTGTGGGTAGTTATATTACATGCAATTAACTTTTGTACTAATCAGAACAACTTGTCACTCATATCTGATAGCAGATATTCGGTAGCATGCATAATGAGGGAATTAGCGAATGTCTGTGAGATCGAAACAACTACAGATAGAATATGATATACTATGAGTTGTTCCATCGTGATTGGTGATAGACCACAAATCGAGAAATGTTTACTACAATGAGATGTGAGGGAAGCTGATCTTCCTCTCTTGACGGATTATTGATGTACTATATATATATATATATTGCTTGTGAATAAAAATTAAAGTGTTCCCATGAACTTGAAAGTGGCTCTCCTCTTGAAGCAGCTATAGTTCAAGTATTGGATGTTTTTACTGGTTCAGAATACACTTTAATCCGTAGGTTCCGTTGACTGTTGGGCGTAGGGCTGACAACCCTATACCGTAAAAAGTCAGCGTCACGGAGTCAATCTACGGATGTCCATCACAGTACAAGCTACCCCTCTTTCCATGAGGATTCTTGGATCCGGAGGATTCTTTTCACATGGATTCTTGGATTTCTTGGATTTTGGTCTAAATGTTGTTGTCTACCGAGTAAGATAAGAACAACATTATCACTCTATGATTTTTCGAACTAATTTCGCAACGATTTCTTAAAATATCAGTTTTTTTTCTTTACTCGCAGGCGAGTATATTATATAACAAGATTTTTTTTTTTTCATTTTCATTTTTTTTTTTTTTTGTTCGTACGACTGGCATAGAAGCGTCAAATTATCTCTCTGTCGCCTAGATGATAAGAAAGAAAAGGTGAGGGAGAATCACGTACTCATTATACTGAGTGTTAAAACACTGAATAAAATATTAATCATATGATAGGCCACTAGACGAAATAACTTTCCATCCACCAACTTAACCTACAATAACACTTATTTAGGGTATAAATTTCTTTATGAAATTCTCGTTTAATCAAATCATCAAGAGGTGTCTTTTTCTTATACGAATATTCTTGAGCTTCTGCATCAAACTTAAATATTTAAAAATAATTTCACAACGTGAGATACATAGGAAATACGTCGATTCCACTACAATCACTAAGATACTTTAAACTGTAGGTTCCAGCCTGTTTCACCCTCGTGTGCACAAGATGACGTAGAGCGACAAACTAAAGCAATCACTAAGAACATACATGCACATCTAAGCATACATGTAGCAGCTGTCGCCCAATCTGATTGTCCGGAATGGATCTACTTAATGTAGATTCTGATAAGTTCCAACGATTTTTTCAGTCAACATGCATCACATTGTCTTTCGAAATAAATCACCTACAATGTGCTAAGAAACAACACGTGGCTACCATGCGGTGAGATTGAAGAGCACGATTTTGGCTTAAATGGCTTCAGGCAATCTTATAGATAAAAAAAAATAAATAAAGGTCTGTGAGAGAGATTGTTTGATAAATGAAAAGATTTCCAGTGAGATGTGTGTTGTTTAGGACCTGTCATGCCACTTGCACCGTTGTTATTACATGAGAATTGTGAAATCACGTAATGAACTGTTCACGCCACGTTTGATAAAAGGATGTGTTGTGATATGTTTGTGTTTCACCTAGAGGCGAGTCATCATGATTCTTTATTTCTGTTAAATGTAATCTCACGAACTTGGATATGAAAATGAGTGCAATGGGTTTGGTTGTTCTAAAGGTGGATTGTGTCTTGGATTCATAATGCGTATATTGTCTCAGGATGCAAAAATAGCTTTTTTAATTCCTACTATTAGTTCACGCTCTCCCTTTATACATCTTGTTCAAATTTTCAATCGTTCCTAAAATACTTTTTATTCATTCACTCAAGTTCAAATACATTTTTTGAACTTGTAATGGATGACACTTGATGTTAATACAGTTTTTTAAAAATATTAATTCATTAATTAAATTTAATTAATTAAATTTAATTAATTAATTTTGGTTTTTCTTATATTTAAATTGCATGTATCTAATAATAGATGGCGCCAGATGCTAGAGGAAAATTTCAACTTTATTTGTAAAGGACTTTTCTGCAATATAGTGAAAAAAAGTAGGAATTGACTTTAAAAATTTTTTTTTTATTACTTTTTAAGTATATGTGTTTAATAAATGTATAATTTATCTGGCTTGAAGATTATTTATTTATTTCTTCGAAGCTAGACTCTCTAACAAGATTGGCTCTAATCTTTGATATTACTTCAGGTTCGAATTTTGGCGGTGGCACGGATGTTTGTTGGTAGTTAGGAATTCATTTTAAACTGTAAGCCTCTATCTGTTTAGCTCTCGTGTGCACAAAATGACCGTAGAGCGACAAAAAAACCAAACCTAACAAGGTGGGATTCTTTATTTTGGATTCTTATTAATTGACTAGCGCTCTGGTCGTCACGAATTTAGAAGCTATTATCCTAAAATATTCTCGTCGTCATCTTAACGCTCTGAATCGGCATATGCAGTTTTAAAAGACAATGTCTATTACGAAATCCCATCAATAAATCAGAATTAAGTACAAAATTGATACGATAGGTTTCAGGTTCGAATCTGGGCCTGGCATGGATGTTTGTAGGTGGTTCGAAATCCACTTTAAACCGTAGGTCCCGGTCTGTTTATCCCTCGTGTGCACAAGATGACCGTAGAGCGACAAATCAAATAACGTTAAAATGTAGGTCCCGGTCTTATTAGCCTAAAATGTGCAGAAAATACAATGGAGAGATAAACCAAACCAAACCAAACCAACACAACTTATGGAAATAATTATTTGAATGTCAAGCTGTGTGTGTGATCAATGTACCGTTTTGTGAAATTTATAATTTGAATCCACTAGAGTTGGGTGATTTACTTAAGAATAACATTATTAAATATTTTAAAAGTTTTTATTTATGCTGTTTTTACATAAAGAAATACTTATTTCTCTGAAAACAGTATGGAAATATCCCACGCCAGAATTAGAATGGTAAGTTTTAATATATTGCATTGTAATGAGCTCTCATTAAGTATACATCAACTTGTCACCCCAAATGCACGATATTACGAGACTTATCCATCCTGCTTTATAACAATGTATAGGTACTCAGTTTATCACATAATTCTAAAGAAACACTAGACAGCCAGTTGAAAGTTAGAGACATACGAGAAGGCAATAAAAGACGTATGTAATTCTCAGGCATCAGTTACCAAAGGCATGTCTCCCCAATCAAGCAGGCAGTTACAGCACTGGGAGGCGTGGCCATGACAGTAAAAATGGCCTCAAATGAAGCGGTGCGGTCCTTGCACTGGCGTCATTTCCCTTTTGTGCCAATGATTTTTATTTGGATGCACCTTGCTGTGATGCATCATTTTCTTCGTCTGCAAAATTTGATGATTAATATAATAACGTGAAAAAAAAGACGCATGTGGTGCGTGACTCGGCAATAAGTCCATAAAGCACCGTTCGGACTTGCTTTCCCACGACTTGCACAATCACTCAGCGAAGTCTGTGGAAAATAATTGGTACATGTACCACGTTATGATGTTTAAGAATGAATCTGTCCAGTGTGTGTTATCTTAGCCAACGGATATTATCAGATAATAAAAAGACATCGTGTTTAAAATTATGTAAAAAAAAGAATTAAGAAAACAAGAGACAGAATTCAAATGTTTTAGATCAGTCACAATATAACTGCAAAGGTAAAGAAATTTGTGTATGATGCTTGCATACCATTGAACTTAAAATTAAATCCAATAAATGACTCTACCAAAGTTCAGCAAGTGAGCAGCAAAGCTAACATCACGACCCACAAATTTCAAGCATAAATTAATTGAGAATATATGTAGGACAGTATTCGGATAATAGAAAAAAATTACCTTTCTAAATATAATTTCTTTACATATATTCTATTCTAAATTTATTTTAAAATACATTTCTATAAATATATAAAATATAACTTAATATTGTAAATATATTTAATATTGTATATAAATATATTAAAACCCTTTTATTAAGCAGGTACACAATACTAATAATTTATAATGCAGATTATATTTAGAATTGTGAGATATACTCAATAGTATGCAATGTTACCCATGATATTAAGTGATACTCAATTGTACTTCATGTTTCCCACTATATTAAGCGATATTCAGTTGTATACCATGTTGCCCTGAGTGATAGTCAATAATATACCCTGCTGCCCTGAGTGATAGTCAATAATATACCCTGTTGCCCTGAATGATAGTCAATAATATACCCTGTTGCCCTGAGTGATAGTCAATAATATACCCTGTTGCCCTGAGTGATGGTCAATAATATACCCTGTTGCCCTGAGTGATGGTCAATAATATACCCTGTTGCCCTGAGTGATAGTCAATAATATACCCTGTTGCCCTGAGTGATAGTCAATTGTATATCATGTTGCCCTGAGCAATACTCAATTGTATGCCATATTGACCATGAAATTGAGCTATACTCAATCAGTACTAAGTTTATAATTATTTCTCTCTGCAATCGTTAATTGAATCGAGCGTTATTTCTAAATGTTATTTTTTTAATTCAAAACAACTTTCAGCTAAGCAGCACATTTTAATTTCTTTTGTTGTTATTTTATTTGATATTAATTTACTTTTAATTTTCATATTAAGCTATGCGTCTCGATAAATTTTAATTTTAAAGTGTTAAAGACATTTGAATAGAGCAAACTAAGGATTTTGTTCCTTTTCTACGATTTATGTGTTAATTGTTCCCTCTATTATGGGAAATTGGCTAATTACTCCGTACTTGATGCTATATTGAAGAGTCACCATAAAAAAGAAAAAATTCAGAGTTACACAACAATACAAATTCAAATAACAATATAAAAATACAAAGTTGTTCAAATGCTCTTAAACGTAAAATGAACAAACTAGGTAATTTGTGGACACTTTTACACATCCCCCTTTGTTAGAGATTCATTAACATAATGAATTAACTACGTACCTTTTAGTTAACATAATTTAACAAGGTTTCCAGAAATCAAGGGTACTTACCTGAAATAAAAAAAAAAATAATCAGTGCGTTGTTGAAATAAAAATACATTACAGATTATGTAACATAATGTAAAAGATTGCAATTTATTTAATACAAAATAATTTTATCATATTTCCTGAAAAATTCTATCGAAACAACAACAAATAAAAATGTATTTGTTGTTAAATAACTCAACTAAACGAAAATAGTAAATAATTTGTGGTGAAATTAGTTTCATTTATAATAATAATATTTGTAATAGTTTCAATAATAGTTTATGAGTAAGCGAGTGATGCTCAATTTCATCGGCAAACATCTGGGAAAATAACAGTAGCTGCTATAGTCATTAGTACAAACATTTTTGATAGGTTGTGACGCATACCATGGTATACCATGTTCCATATGAAATTGAGCGATACTCAATGGTATGCCTTGTTTCACATGATATTGAGCGATACTCAATGGTATGCCTTGTTTCACATGTTGATACCAATGGTATGCCATGTTGCTATGCAACTGAGAGATACTCAATGATATGCCATGTTGCTATGCAACTGAGAGATAGATATGCCATGTTGCTATGCAACTGAGAGATACTCGATATGCCATGTTGCTATGCAACTGAGAGATACTCGATATGCCATGTTGCTATGCAACTGAGAGATACTCGATATGCCATGTTGCTATGCAACTGAGAGATACTCGATATGCCATGTTGCTATGCAACTGAGAGATACTCGATATGCCATGTTGCTATGCAACTGAGAGATACTCGATATGCCATGTTGCTATGCTATACAACTGCATAGCAACGGCATGGCATATCGATATCACTGAAGATACTCGATATGCCATGTTGCTATGCAACTGAGAGATACTCGATATGTCATGTTGCTATGCAACTGAGAGATACTCGATATGTCATGTTGCTATACAACTGAGAGATACTGATATGTCATGTTGCTATACAACTGAGAGATACTCAATGGTATGCCATGTTGACAGGAACCAGAGATACTCAACGGTATGCCATGTTGACATGAAACAGAGATACTCAATGGTATAACATGCTGCCTATAAAATAGAGCGATACTCAATGGTATACCATGTTACCTACGAAATTGAGAGATACTCAATGGTATGCCATGTTGCTATGCAACTGAGAGATACTCAACGATATGCCATGCTGCTATGCAACTGAGAGATACTCAATGATATGCCATGTTGCTGTGCAACTGAGAGATACTCAATGATATGCCATGTTGACTGTGCAACTGAGAGATACTCAATGGTATGCCATGTTGCCTGTGCAACTGAGAGATACTCAATGGTATGCCTTGCTGCCTATAAAATGGAGCGATACTCAATGGTATATCATGTTGCCTATGAAATTGAGACACAATGGTATGCCATGTTATGGAGCAAAATGGTAACACACCATTCATGTAGAATCATTTGCTTTCTTGCATTTATTATTTATTGTAATTTTTCTGTATTATTTTATTTTATGTATTTGAATACGTTTTGTACAAATTTCCAATATTTTCGAATTATATCGTAAAGGATCTGATTTATTCGACAATTTCACATTAATAATAAAATAAAACTTTTCACGTCGCTTTAAAAATCCTATATAAATAATTTTTTTTATATTGTAGATTTTGTTGGTAATATACGTTAAAAAAGAAAGAAAGAAAAAAAAAAAAAAAAAAAAAAGAAAGAAAGAAAGACAATCGCCTGTTAGACGACACTATTAAGCACTCCACCATAAATATTTAAAAACATTGCGATAGAACTCAGTAATTACATAAATTGGAATTTCGTAGTTCCATTTAAAAATACACCACACAGACATTTCTTTGTTATATTAAATAATTCTTTCCGTTTATTTTTCAAGAAAGGGAAGAAAAGAAAAAAAAAAAAAAATCCAAAGTTTCAGTTGAAACGAAAAAAAAACAGACACAGAAACCAGTTCTGAGAAGGTGTTTCCATATCTCTATAATAAACCGAGTGGAAGGGTTGACGGGAGGGTAATTAGGGGTTTCGGTCTCCCCCTCGCCTCCACCCCCACTCGAAAAAGACACGGATTCGGTCACTTCTTTTGTTGCAAGGAATTGCAAGGCAACAACCCAAGTCTCCTGACAAAAGATCGTAAAAACGGATTACGTATGCAGTTATTTGATAGCGATCTCTTTTTCTCAAATGCAAAGCATTTAGCCTACCGTTTGAAGGTTAACACATTAAGATGAAAGCTATTAATCATTTTCGCTTTAATTGAAAAGGAAGTTTAAAAAATAAAAATTGTGATACATACATCCTTGCACAATAATTCACCCTAATTCTTTTTGCCTATTGCACTCAAGTATTTTGCATTTTAGATTCGTCTTGAGTTCCTCTATTTTCTGCAGTAAGTTTCAATATTTTTATTTCTTAATGCAGTTATCTTTATGCAATAAGCAAGGGTACACCGACATTACTCATTTGGCACTACCCAGGGAGCACGTGTAGCTTGAAGATATGCTACGGACGCGATAACACTGTCCTCGCAGCGCTTTATGATCATATTAGACCTGTGATCTACGGTTTAAAGTGGATTCCAAAGCACTACAAATATTTATAGCACTGCCGGGAGACGCATCCAAAACCTGTGGTACCGAGCAGCAGAGAACTACCCACTCGGCCATCAGGCCTTGTTTCCTTAAATTTTGCTTCGTTGCACGGAAGGAGACATTTTAAAATTTCAATGAAGATTTCACTTATATTTGGACTTCACAGATATACATTTTATTTCATTGTGGATTTTAGTGTGATATTTAGTCAGATTTTCTCGAAACATTTCCAGTGAACTCTTGATCTCTACCGTAACACGTCCGGATCTAGAGATATAACAGCGAGATATGAGATTGTGCTGCCAGATTCTAGGCCCATTTATTTCATCCCCTACCACAAGGCGCTGAGATCTCCCACCTCCTACTAGAATCTTCCTCTACACGACGTTGGCGGCATGATGGCCAATTGGCTAGCGTTCTGGCCGTTGGTGCCACCATATATATATATATCCATTAATCTCTAATTAAAGCCAGACGGCCTGAGCCACATGCTTCAGGTTCGAATCCTGGCGATGGCATGGATGTTTGTAGTGTTTCGAAATCCATGTTAAACTGTAGGTCTAAAGCGCCTAAAGTGTGCACAAAATGACCGTAAAGCGACAAACCAAAGCAATCTACACGATGATTAGATTACATGATTTAGATTTATACGATTACACACGATTTAGATTTGCCAAATTAAGTATAATTTTGAAGTTATATTTGCATTTTAAACTGGACCTGAATAATACTTCAATCCTGAACCGGCTATCTATACGAACCGATTTTTTATAAATACTTCCACGTCAAAATATCAGAACACGAGATAGGCAACTGTTAATATTTATATATAGGGAATATATCAGAGTTTTATTTTCTCAAAATAGCACTATAATTGGAAAAAAAATGAAATTACAAAGTAAATCTGTTACATGATACAATAGTGACTCTAAAATTAACCAAATTCATGATGTACAACATTTATGCATCTCTTTAGTCACATTCAATAATAAGAAAATAATATGTTATTAATTGTAGGGAATAACAAATTATCTTGCGAGTTTGTTGGTGTTTATCTTTTTTAGCGTTTATTTTATAATTTTTAGTGAGAACAATTAACTGATAGTAAGTATACAAGAAAAAAATGTCACAGTATCGTGATAACCATGCAACCGATTTCGATTTTTCAATGTTGCAAGCTATAAAAATTTTCATTCTTGTTTATCTTCCTCAAGTTACGCTTCTATTCGTTTTCTAAATTATTTTAGAAATATTCAAGATTAATCTTGAATATTAATTATATATAATATTATATATAATTATATATATAATCTTGAGAAGTTATAAATCTAATACTTCGTCATCCCAAACTTTTGAGATTTATCGTGCAGAAGACATCTTAAAAAATTTGTCTGCTGCTTTTTCAACGAATTACCAAATCTTTCTAGCTAACACAATGTTTTTTTATTGATTCCATAATGAGTTCCTTTAAAAAAAAAAAAAAACTGTCAGCATAAGAATTTTTAAATTATTCGTCTAATAGATGGATGCAGCATAGTTTGCAGATGAGGCTTTGTTATTGAAGACTTTATTAATGATAAATTCATTTGGTGATTTTTCTTGCTATACAGAAAGATTATTATAGGAAGTGCAGAAGCTGGAAGAGTAAAGATAGTGTAGGATCGAATTTTTTAAAATGATTTAAATTTACCGTGGCATAATGAAAAGCACCAGAAAATAAATACAATAAATTACATAAATATATACCTCGCATAACTAAACAACTAGCACTATTCACCATGTATACCAATATAGTACATTCACCATATACTTGCATTAAGGTTTTGTTAAATTATCCAATTAACCTCTACTATAAAAAGATTAAGCTCTTTATTAAATTCATTTGCTTACAAAATAGTGATTCTCGCATTCTAATTCTGCTTTTATGAAGCCACCCCAGACAAATTTAAACAATATATATGAATGAACAATATGTGAGAGAATGAAAATAAAACATACTAAATAACAAACAAAAATAATAAATAGAACAGATCCTGAAGAGTAATTGATTGTTTATTTTTACAATTATCCTGTTTTTGATTAAACTCTGGAGTGGATTTCATTCTCTCTTTATTTAAATTACATTTATACATATTCCAATGAGATAATCAACATTTCATCAGGAAAAAAAAATGCAACTTTACTAGATAGTGGAAAGGTGACGAAATATTAAAGCAAAGGGGAGGAGCCTTTCGAGGGAAGCTATCTTAAATCACAGAATTTAAAATTATTTGCCAATCGCAGTCCTACACATATATAGGATAATTGACAGTATATCCGCCTTTTTGAACTACACAAGCTGCAGACATTGGCGGTAACTGTTCAATCAACTTTCAATAATGTCAAGAGACATGGTTTCCACCATCTTTTTTTTTTTCTCCAAGACATGACAGTTAAACAACAGTCAATTACATCCTACGCATACCCGATTGTAGGGCGATCTGGACACATTGAAGATGAAGTAGCATATCATCCAAGTACCTCATAAAGGTTTAGCAATGAAGTCCACCTTGCATGTCTGTGAAAAACAGAATTTTCCATGTTTTGTTTAGTCGGTGCAATAGCATCCAGCATAACCTCTTCATAATGTCACTGTCATGAAAACTAGGAGTGGTCTGCTGAGGTCAGCCCAAACCACGTTGATGTGCAGCATGGCAATCAAAGCTGGGTTGAATCTGCAATCAGGTAATCTATCTAAGACAAAGACAGCATAGGACCCCTCTCAGGCTAATCTTTGGACAAGTTACTTGCCGATTCTGCAGCATCCCACGCTTTCTGCAATCTCTGCAGAATGTATGCATAAGTGAGTTGTCTAACTGCCACTGGATGTCTATGAATATGTCAATCAAAGCTTTTTAACGTTAACCTAGGTACGCCTATATCCATACGATGAAGTTATCTCTAAAGTGATGCACCTTACGAGTTCAAAATTGAACATATCATAAATCATAAAGCTTTATTCCTTTTCGTGTGAAATTTTGATATGTTGTATAATGAAGTTTAATCTGTAACACTTTGGGTACAGATCACGTGAGGATGTGTTGATAGTTTTTGAATCAACATAGAAATGAGTTTTACCCAGAAGGCGACTTTTCATAACCCATAAGAAAAGTATCCCAACCCTTTATAGTATACCGTTTATAATATCCGTATCACAGCCTCCAACCCACATTAAAAAATTATATAGTAATCATAATAAGCATGATACACATTCATGCTAAGTAATATTTAGGACTTTCCTGACAGAATATTTTGACTACGCTCCAGTGCGTGATAGGCACTAGGTAAAATTATTTCCTATCCTATAAAGTGCTGGCGCATGATGTGTGTACAAATGAAGTAAATTAATAAAAATAACTGACAAAATAAATTATTTTTGTGTGATACTTTATAAATAACAAATATTTAATATATATATAAATTATTATAAGTTGATTACAATGATTCTTACGACCGAGGAATTCTTCATCGCTGTCATAACTGACATTACTCGGGTACTCATCTGAAAGTTCCTTCACAAATTCGCAATTGCATCTGTTAGAGGCTCATTAGACTGCATTTTTCTTTTTTTTTTTTGTAGTGTGAAGATCATCCAAAGCTATCGTCTCTACAACTCCCCTAACAGACTTTTTAATAACATAAAACTATAAATTCGAAAACTACATACCTTTATACTAACATACATCGATAGCTACATTTTTTGTTACTGCAGTTGTATTTTTATATAGCTTGTTTTAATATTTACATTAGAATTTCAGATTATTTTTTGTTAAATATTTCTGAAAATCGGTTTTTTGGAAGTGAAGAAGTCACCTAAATCTAATGAGCAGTGGAAACCTCTCAGACAGTATGCTACGACAATAAAATCAGCCAACAGGACGTGTGACTGAAAAGAAATCGCCAGTTTAAAGACAATTTCTTCAGCAAACAAGGATCAAGAAAATCACGAAGTTCAGGGATGTTCCAAAAAGTAAACAACGTTCCCAAAAAGAGACTCCTGTTAATTTGAAAAATTAAACATTTAATACAATCATTTGTCAATCATTTGACCGAAAGTTTTAATTTATCATTTTTACAGATAATGGAGCTGCATATGCATTGGAAACTGAATGCAAAATATTCTCTGTCTGGTAACATACTACTTACTCTAAAATACATACTTCTTGCAATGTTTTTGTAAAATTGGTGTTATTTGCAAAATTTTATTACAAAACGATCTAACTTATTCAAAATGGAAAACGTTAAAAAAATATCATCCTCATCAGCACGACAGCCCAGGGTGGGCCAAGGCTTTACTTTTAAAAGATTTCCATGCATTTTGCTGGTGACAATGGTCCTCCAGTTCTTAACCTTTAGCAAACTGTTTTTCAACTGCATCTATCCATCGTAATTTGGGTGGTCCTCTTCCTCTTTGTCTCCGTTGCTTTGCCAAAACGAACCTTTTTACAGGTTTTAAGTCATTCATCCTAAATACATGATCAGCCCAGTTTAATTTATTGATCTTAATAAATTTTATAACGCATGGGTCTTTATAGCATTTATAAATTTGTGCATTGTACTGTCTTCTTCAATAATTAGTTTCCTGAAGAATAGCCCTTAAAATCCTCCTTTCAAATATACCCAAATGGGCTTCATTAGATCTTGCCAAAGTTCAAAGCAATATAGACTAAAATAGGTTTAATAAGGGTTTTTATAAAAAAAAAAATTTTAGTTTTTCTGCATATGAATTATTTAAAGAAGACATTAAAGGTATAATATATAAAAGAAGCCAAAAAGTAAAAAGAAAATAATGTCGCCAATTCAAGTAATATACATAGAGAAATAAGGGTCATTTTATTTACATGTATTATTATCATTATTGAACAAATAAAATTATTAGTGACATAACATTAACGTTTTATGTTTGGATCAAATATCGATGTAAATATCTGTTGTTGTGTTATCATTTAAAAAAAAAAAAAAAAAAATTGGAGCCAATTTCGTATGTGGACTTTTTTAAAATGTGGATTTCTTCTCATAAGAAAAGAAATATATTTCTCAGAAAGAGTCAATGGAAGGAAAAAATGCCTAAAGAAGAACTGAATTTACATTCTCTACGGCTCCGAAGGTGTGACTCAACCCCAAAAGAAAAAAAAAAAAAAAAAACATCTGAATATTTCTGAGAGACTATTTTTTCCCCTTCTGCGATAAGGTTCATTGTCAACTCACCTGGCTTTTCTCACGGTTGCGACCATTTTTTTTTTCTTTTTCTGTGTGCTTCTTTTATTTAATTCCGCCATTTTGATGCGAACGGGAACACCTCTACTCCGTGCACGCCCAATCATACCAAAGGGTGAAGGCATTGTTGGCAGACTGAAACTCCCCAATGCAAGTCACTCCACATAAATTCTTCCTACCATGATTTTTTTTTTTAGTATTATACAACGTATTATTATTTTTTTTTACACATAAAAGCTATCACTCATAGCTCACGTTGAGGTGGCAAAAAATGGAAACGGGTAAAATTTACATGAATGCTTCCCAATTACAATACAAATTCCGTTTTGTCCCTTTTACAAGACGAAATCTTTTCACACTGTGTGACATGCATTGTTGAAGCACGGATCACAAAGCAACAATAAGTGTTTGAGCGACGGTAAGCCATTTTACTGTCACCAGAAAATTATGTTTGGAAAAACGTTTCTTTATTGTTATCTGTCAATTTTATCGATATAAAAAACACTGTCCAAATGAAATCAACTAAGTAATTGAATGAAAATTTTTTTTAGCATTCCACTTAAATAATTGAATGAAGAAAATTTCTTATCATTCTTAAATTATTTCATCTAAATAACTGAATGGAGAAACTTTCTTAGCATTCCCTTAAATAATTCCATCTAAATAATAGAATAAAGAAAATTTCTTAACATTCCACTTAAATAATGCCATCTAAATAATTGAATGAAGAAAACTGGTTAGCATTCCACTTTTTTAATATTTGATGCTTATTGCGTATATTACTCATTAAGTAAAAACTGAAACAGGCATCGTTTAGATATTTTCAAAATTCAATGTAATTTACAACTATCATAATATCTGATGATATTTTGAATGTCGTTTAGAAAATTTTAGACCATTCAAATAAGGTGAGTAATGTTTAAGTAATGTTTCACGGAATTAGAGTCCCCCTTTTTTTTTTATTGTTATTTTTTTACAAATGATGTTAATTTCAAAAAGATCGTCCCTTTACGATATTAACGAAGATAGTATTTAGTATACGTATTAAACAACAAATATTAGGACTAAGTTAATAATTTGAAGTATTAAAACTAAAAATGCATAAAGTATCTTTAGCTTTAAGAAAAATCAGGAGATAAATATTATCCCAAAAAATCGTAATAAGAGATAATTCAAACATTAACTACTAGAAAATACCGTTCTGATATCCGAGTCTCCCAGAACCTGTAATGATACATTCCACCCCCCACACACACACCTTTTGCCTATGCAAGTGACCCATACATGACCTTGTGATAGAGACCCAAACTTAGATTTTCCAGACAATTACTTGACTGTCACAGCTAAAAATGTTTTGTTTACATTTGTCATGAACCATAAACAAAAATTGAAACACAAAAATAAAATTCTTTCATAACACAAAATTTGAAATTCTTTTTATATTATTCTCTTTGACAAATTAAATTATTGTTATTTTTTAAATTTTGATATCGAGCTTTCTTTTTTATTGAAAATATAGATATTGAGGCTTTATTTTATTACTCTGAAATCCTTCGCATCAATTTGGAAGTAAATGGTTTAGTATTTGGCTTTGCTTTATTTTGAACAGCTTTATCATTTATTACTTTATAACCCACGTAAGCTGATTTAACAAAGAAAATATATAGTTTAGTTGCGACATTCAGTTATAGTTAGAATGATAGAAAGACCTTTTCCGACTAGTTTTGAAATTTCATTGCAATATTTTTCCCCCTCTGCAAATTTATCAAATTACTAATATCAAAAGAAATCTTTCGGAAAGGACATTAAATATAGCCCAACATGTGCATTGTTTTTCAATGTTGTTTATGTTTACTCAAAAATTTGGAATTTCTCATTACATAACAGGAATGAACAATCTCATTCTATGCAAATATTTATAAGTTAAGTATCAATGGTAATTGAAGAGTCTTCCCTAAATAATTAATATTTAATGTTACATAAATTTGTTGCAAATTAAAACCTTCGCATACATTACATGTATACAAGCAAATATTTGTTGTTTTTCTTATATTTCCTGAAGAATACGAGAAAAATCAAATATCGTAGTCTCCCAAATAATATTGGCTATGTCGATTGTCAGCTCGGAGTTTAAATATACATATATATGGCAATTTTAAAATATTAAACTATAAAAGAAAGAAAATTTAAAAGTTATCAATTAGAATTTTATTCTAATATTCATTTAAAAAAATGTTCTATTTTAAAGATTAAAATAAAGATTATTCTGTACTTATATTCAATTCTTGTTGAAGAATTATTGAGTAATAAGTATAATTCAGAAAAAGAAAAAAAAAAAAACCTCTAAAGGAAAGCAAACATAAACACGAGGTTCTATTTCCGCTCCTTCCGAAAAAAAAGAAGGATTCGATAGTTCTCTGCAGGGAATGGTAGATGGCAATCAAGCGATGCAGAATATTAAGCAATATTAAGCGCATTGATACCAATGGGAAAAAAAAAATGAAGGAGAAAAGTAAAAACGTTTTTTGCTACAATTGCGTCATTACAACCAAAGACTCTTGAGAATTAATCAGTTAAAATTGAATTTGTTTTAAAATGATTATTATTAGCAGATAGCTGGAACTGGAAAAAATTATGTTTAAATTAAACTATTTTTTTAAGACAACGTTACTATAATTTTTTTTTCTTCATACACTTAAAAAAATTTCGGCTGTAAACGTTTTAAGTCAAATAAAATTTATGTTGTTAAGTCACTAACAGGAGATTTTTTTAAAAGTTAGAAAAAGAAAAAGATTAGTTTTCCAATAGAGAAAGCTTCCGTCCGCCATTCGTTCATTGTATTAATCATAACCACTTGCCCATACAATCATCCAAATTTATACTGAATCTTTCTGCAGCTTTTTTTAAAATAGAGAAACAGAAATAAACTTGAAATCCACAGACATTTTTTTCTGAGTAAGTCTTAAAATTATACTTCTTCCAAATACTTCTTTCACTAACTTGCTCAATCCTGCATTCACAAATTCTATACAAGGTGATTCAGCGGTCAAGGGACACATTTTGAGGGGGTGGTGCAGCTTATTGAAGTAAGCAGTTTTGGTACTTACGTATTAATGGTACCTTGGCGACAGTTGCGCCAATAAAGAGCACACGCGCCAACCGCAGCTACAGATTTGGCGCCAATCTACACTTAAAATTTTTGTTCCAAATAATAAAATATATATGAAACACTTCATTTAAAATCAAAACGCTTTCAAAATATTTTTATTCCAAATAATAAAGATTGGCGACACTTAAAAACCACCAAGTCTGTCGCCAAGGTACCGTTTTATATAGGAATGTAGGGTGGGAAATGGCGCGTTGAGGCAAGAATACAAAAAATGAGACATGAAAAAAAAAAACATTGTTTACATACAACATCAGTGCAAAGCGCCTCCTTGATTCAATGTTTACAACAAATGGTCGAAATTGCGACCACCCACAGTAATACAGCTTGGTAGCGAAGAAGGAAGGATTGGCAAATAGATGCCAAGTATTTCGCCAACGCCTACAGTTGCAATGGCTAGTACAGCAATGAGGTCCTCAGTTGCATCAACTGTAATCTCTCGTAAATGAAAATATATTTTTTTTTTTGTTCTAATGCAGCTGGCAAACACTTAGACAGCTTGGTCTTGGATGCCTTAAGGCAAGCGCTGCACAGACCTACTCACTTTGCATTACCCAGGGGGCGCGTGTAACTTGAAGATAAGCCACAGACGCGGAGTAACAATGCCCCCGCAACGCTCTACGCTCCTATGAGACCGGGACCTACGGTTTAAAGTGGATTCCGAACCACTACAAACATACATGGCACCGACGGGACTCGAACCCGAAACCTGTGGTACCGAGCGCCAGAGCGCTAGCCACTCGGTCATTCAGACCCGTAAATGAAAATATAGAGTGAGTATAAAATAGAGTGCGCATATGGTTTGCCAGCTAGAGAACTTGTCACTTGACGTCAGTTAGAGCATTGTGACAGGCTGTTGCGAGAAATTCGTTTGAGAGTGTGTCTATGCCTCAATACTTCAATTACAACCCTACCTTCCTATACAGAAAATGCAAGTAAGCTGTACCATCCCTCAAAGTTTGTCCCATGAGAGTTGAATCCTCCTATATACTGTAGCATATACCAAGGATTATTTATCGATAAAGAACCGTGTCTATTTTTATTACACGAATAGTTGAATTTACAAAATTGTACTCCATAAAAATTCATTCTCGAATTTGTGAATTATACATTTGGCTAAAATTTATAGCTGTAGCAATCGCCGTCTTTGAAATTCAAGTCGTTTACTTCAATCGTGCTTGTGGCTAAAAAATTACAATTGTAGCAATTATCAATTTCAATAGTACGCTGTCCTTCAAATTCAATTAGTTTACTTCAATCGTACATTTGGCTAAAATTACAACTGTAGCACTTACCAATTTCAATACTACGTCGTCTTTGAAATTTAAGTCGTCAGATGTTGGTTTTAGAATTTTAAAGAATCCACGAAGCCATCAGGGCCTGAATGGCCGAGTGGCTAGCGCTCTGGTGCTCGGTACCACAGGGTTCGAGTCCCGGCGGTGCCATGGATGTTTGTAGTGGTTCGGAATCCACTTTAAACCGTAGGTCCCGGTCCTAATAAGAGCGTTGCGGGGGCATTATTACTCCGTGTCCGTATCTTCAAGTTACACGCGCCCCCTGGGTCATGCAAAGTGAGTAACGTCTGTGCAGCGCTTGCCTTAAGGCATCCAAGACCAAGCTGTCTAAGTGTTTGCCAGCTGCATTGGAACAAAAAAAAAAAGTCACGAACATCATTTAAATGCTTTGAAAACCCCTTTCTATGTATGTATTTATAAAATCCCTAAATAAGTAATTTTATTGTATTTAAAATTCATATTTTTTATTACAAAATTTATATTGGGTTGGCAAAGGCAAGAAAGTAATTTTGGTTTGCACCATTTAAGTACATGATAAAAACCTAACTTACTTTTTAGCCAACCCAATACATTTAAATTTGCGCATCATTATCATATGTACCCATTATCAATAGAAATAAAAAAAAATGACTGGTCTCAAACCATGCACATATATCCTTAAGCAAGCTCACATAATAGAGAGTTTTTGCATACCGTGTTTTAATCGTCCGGTATATTTTTTCTCGCTAGCGCGCATGCGTATCTGTAATAATGTTTCTTATGAGCATGCGCGCTAGGGAGAAAAGCTAACGGACGATTAAAACACGGTATGCAAAACTCTATTGTTTTTAACGCCCAACATAAGTACGAACGACACATTCTGCAGCTTAACTTTGAACATCTTTCATTAATGCAACGAATCTATTTTAAAAGTTACTGAGGAGCAAAATAAAAATAAAATAAATAACGAAACAAGCTGTAATTATTCATGTTTTTTTAATTCACTAACAAATGGATCTAATTAGTATAACTATATTTCGGGACGAAGCAATTGAAGAAAATTGCCTTGTACTGTCGTATTTTATTATTTCGTACACGCTCAGATAGGGATCACCACTATCGCTCGGTCAATCAGTTCCGTTTTAATTCGAGATGAATCCCAAGGCCAACCGGGTAATTCATTCACTGCCAAAGGTGAGGAGATGAAATTTATCGTCTGAAGAGGGTGCGGCAGAGGAAGAAGCGGGCGCCGAAAAAACGAGAAATAAAAATGGGATACCTGACTAGTCGGTGCGCCATTTTGTTTCTGCTTCTATCGGATTGTGTTTGGTCTGTCGTTCTATGGTAATTTTTGCACATTTTAGGCTAATTAGATTGAGACCTACAGTTTAACTGTTTCTATCGCAAAGTATTATCAATCTTTTATCAAAGTATTACCAATTCTATCAAAGTATTAACAATCTATGAAAGTTTCTATCACAGTATTATTTTTTTGTCCAAACTTTCTTTTCTGAAATCAAATTAATAAGCGTTATTAAAAATTACAAACACTCTTTAATAAATAGTAGGGACAAAAACTTATTATTTAATCAAATGTTACATACAATTTGGATCCAAATTAAATGAGAGCTATAATACATATAAATATAAAAATAAATGTGTTTTTTCAATGATCTATTTTTTTTATAGCTTTCCAAAAAAATCCTCTTGTAATTCATTTTAAACCCCTATTGTGACTTTCAAGTCACATGCTAATATATCGTCATTTTACCAGATAATTTTAGTTTTTTTTTTTTTTACAAGATGGCGTATCAGTCTGTTATATAATGTGTCTTAGGTAACCAATAACAATATTGATGACGTTATAACCAATATCAACCCGAAATATGAAAGTAAATGCCTTGCATGTTGTCAGCAGGTAGAAACCATCTGTGCAATTGATATTATTTGTGCTTCTGTCAGTGTTTACTAAACAAAAAACCACCGTACATAATAGCTATGGGTTTATATATCAATAACAACTTATATGTTTGCATTTCAATAAACATTTGTTACTATTTGCATAGGATACATTTTTTTGACTTTCTGGTAACAGAAAGTCGTTATATCTAGGATAAATCTTTGTGCTTTCTTCTATTTTCAGATTTATCTATCATATATTTGAAGTATGATACAAAAAATCACATAAAAATAAAACAAGAATTAGAACATTAGCGATAATTGATCCGAAGATTCTTTGTTAGATTTATTATTTCTGCGAAAAGATGAAGTAGCACATTGCCCAATTTTTTTCAGTAAATATAGACGCTGCAAAATGCCAGGGTGCAAAGCAGTTCCAAAATAAAATGTTAAAAATACAACGTACATCTATATTTAACTCCAAGTGCAAACTGTTTTATGGATTTTTCATGCTTAAATTTTTAGGCAAGGCGTGTAAACACAGACAACCATTATTACTTTAAAATTGCAAAGTGAATTAATTAAAAACAAAAATTGTTAAACTGATATTTTTTTTGCATATAGGGGTTTGTAATTGCTGATTTTCCGTAGCATAAGTTTTTATACATATTTATGAAAAACAATTAAGCACATCGAGGGTTAAAACAATTTTTTTCGTTTGTATCCATATTAATTTTTTCGTTATTGAAATTAATAATTTAAATGATATTAAACGTAATAACGTTTATAAGATTAAAGAACAGAAATTACTAAAAATGTTTTAAAAATCACGTTTGAGTCATCATTCCTTTGTATGCCTTTGTATTCCTTTTGTATCCTTTGTATGAAAATAAAATGCTATGGTATAAAAAGCAAAAACACTATTGTTTATGACTATTTTAGATTCAAACGCTTGATTCGTTCATTGTACACTACAAGAAATCTTTTTTTTTTATGTAACAGAAATTGTGATATAAGAAACTGTTTATTTCCTGTCGTAATAATGTTTATTAGGTTAAAAATTGAAATTACTAAACATGTTGGAAAAATCACTTTTGATACAGCATTTCCTTCGTATGTCTTATATTTTGAAAATAAAAATGCTATGTATCAAAAGAGTTACAAGACATTATTGATTCTGATTATTTTAGGATTCAAAATCTTGCTCCTTCATTTTACACTACAAGAAATTTTTTTTTTTTTTATGTAATAGGAAAGGTGAGATAAGAAACTGTCAGGTTACGGAACAATAAAAACTGTTTGGTTAACACGTGTAATACAGCATTCTTCGGAAAACAATATCAAGAAAAGTAAAAAGACCCATCCAAAACATCCCCAAAGAACTAAGTCAACAACGGAAACTTTCAGGTGAAGTTTTTCTGCAAATTTGGACACCACCCTAAAGTAGTTCACTCTCACCAAGATAAAAATTAAAAAAACAGTAAAGGTAAAATAGAAAAATCCATTATATTTATTCATTAAGAAACTCAATTGCTTTAACTTAAAAAAATAACAAAAATCAAAAATTCAAAAATTTTGAATGAATGGTTTAAATGATATCAAATGTAATAATGTTCATAAGGTTAAAGAACAGAAATTAGTAAAACTGCTGGAAAAATCATTTTTCAGGCCTCCATCATTTGCATGACTTATATTTTGAAAACAAAATACTATGTATTAAAACGCAAAAAAAAAATTATTGTTTCTGACTATTTTAGAATTCAAAAGCTTTATTCGTTCATTGATACTGTACATACAAGAATTTTTTTTTTTTTTTTTGTAAGTAACAGGAATTGTGAGATAAGAAACTGTCAGCTTACAGGAAAATAAAAAAAAAATCTCTGTTTGGTTAACACTTACAGAGCATGTAATACGGTATTCTTTAGAAAACAATATCAAGAAAAGTAAAAGACCTAAGTCAACAACAGAAAATTTCAGGTGCTTCAGGTTTTTCTGCAAATTTGGACACCACCAAAAGTAGTTCACTCTCACTAAAGATAAAAATTAAAAAAACAGAAAAGATAAAATAGAAAAATTCCCTTATATTTATTCATTAAGAAACTCAATTGCTTTAACTTATAAAAAAAAAAAAAAGAACAAAAAAAAAAAAAATTGAGGATGGTACCAAAAAAAAAAAATCATAAGTTGCCAGATGTTTAAGAACATGTCTAAGGCGGATCTTTATTTTTTGTGTCTCTCATTACAAACACTAAAAAAAAAAAAAGGTTGGTTCGTCAATACCTATAAAAAGTAGCAGACTATCTTTAAAAAAAAATCGAAATTTATGGCAAAGAAATATATTTTTCAACTTTCGAAATGGGAGTTAAAAAAATGACCTGAGGTAAAAAGAAAAAAGAACGTTGCCTTTTCCTTCTTGATTGAAAAAAAAAAAAGAAAATAGAAAATAATCGAAATCGCTAGCAGAAGAAAATAAAACTAAATGATTTTGAGGGGAAAATGCTCATAGATTGAAGTTTTTTGAATTAATCGATAATCGATATTTTGACAACATTTCTATCGTTAATTGAATCACAAATCTTAAGAAAGAAAGAAAATAAAGAACTGGGGTGTTCTAAGAAAAAAAAAATAGTGAAAAACTGAATCCTTTTGATTCGAAAAGAGTATTTTTTATCCTTAATTTGGCCTTTTTGTTGAAGTTTCAATAAAGAAATGAAATCACATTTCCTTCGATTTCGTTAGCAACTGAATGAACTTTATAGAATAAAAAATAAAAGATGGTGAACAGATTCTGAATTTCCTGTTCTTGTTTATTTATTTTTATATATTCTCCACAAAAAAATATAATTTACGACACTGTTTATTGAAGAAACTCCAATTCCGTGCAAATTTTTAAAAATTCTATTTTATTGGGGAAATAAAGAATTTTAAAGAACAATTTGATTTCCTTTTTTCAGACAGATAAAATATATATATATAAAAAGAAGTGATAATTTTTTTTTTAATTACCATGCAAAGATCTTTGGTAATTCGATTTATCGAAAAATCATAAAATGAACTATTATTTTTTTGGAATTTAAAAAACAAAAATAAAGAATTTTAGAAAGAAATAAATGTTTTGATTTCAATAAAACCAACCACCATTTCGATTATGGTAATTCGATTTATTGAAAATCACAAAATGATCTATTTTCTTGGAGAAATAAAGAATTTTTAAAGAACAATTAGATTTCTTTTTTCAGACAGATGAAATAGATATATATAAAAAGGAACGATAATTTTTAAAAATTATTCATGCAAAAAGATCTTTGGTAATTTGATTTATTGGAAATCATAAAATGATCTGTTTTTCTGGGAGAAATAATTACAAATATCTTTGGTAATTCGATTTATTGAAATCATAAAACGACCTATTTTCTAGGAGAAATAAGGAATTTTAAAGAATTATCGAATTTTTTCTTTTTTTTTTCAGACATGAAATTATATTATAATGAAATATCATTCTAATGAAATAAAAAATAAAAAAGAAAAAAAAAAAAAAAGAATATTTTTTTTTTTTTGGAATTATTCGTGCAAAAGACCTTTTGTAATTTGATTTATTGAAAATCCTAAAATGATAAAAGTAACTTAATCAAAATATCTTATTGAATAGTCCTATTTTTAAAAAATGCTTCTCTGCGTACAATTTTTAAAAATTTTATTCGTTACAAATGATATCTTACTGAAAAGTTAAAAACGCTGCGTTATTACATTCATTTTTGATGCAATTTTACACTTTAATATCTTCTTAACAAAGAAAGATGAAAGCTAACAAATTCCCAAAGGCAGTTGATTACTTTGATCTTCAAAAACGAATGTTGCATTTTCTTTCTATAATAAAAACGCTGCAACAACGAATGCTGTATTTTCTTTCTACAGATTCCATAAATAATGATAATAAGACATTATTTAATTCCCTTATGAATTAAAGCACTCACTTTTAATTATTCTTAACGAATATTTTTTTAATCATTTAACATGAGATCCATATGAAATACTATAATATTGACATCACATAAAGATTTATTTCACTTATTTATTTATTATTAGTTTTTTTTTTTTAAATAATGTTACAAAATAATCCGGAGATTTGATTCTTTGTGAAGAAATATTTTAGGAACGGTTTGTTTTTCAAAAAAGGAGTTTTTTTTTTTTTTAATCTAAACTATATTTATTTCATGTTTTAACAGAATGAAAATATTTTCCAAAATAAATAAAAAAAATAAAATAATCAACTAGATATTAAATGGAGTTGTAACAATATTTTATCCGCCGTTATAATTTCATTTTTGCCAGAATATCATACGATAGGTTTCCGATAAAAGTTTTTCGTTTATTATATTAATCTTTATTTATTCGGTCGGTCGCAGTTTCGGATTCGAATCCCGCCGGTCCCATGGATGTTTGTAGTGGTTCAGAATCCACTTTAAGCTAAAGGTCTCAGTTTCATATAATCGTAAAGCGTCACAGAGCCCAATTAAACTCACATCATTCCCAAATAGTAAAAAAGGGCAACTCAGCTCTAGCCATAGTGATGTGTAGTAGTAGATGTCGCATTTCACGATAGCTGAATTCTCCTTATATCTACACTAGCGAGAACAATTAAAGGAACAACCAGAAAACTCATCTAACTTGAATAAATAAGCAGATAAGTACATAGAACTTGTAGAAGATCTTTATTTTATCATGCCTGAGAGACATTCAAAATGCAGAACTGCCTACTATTGCAAAAAATAAGTTTAAAAACCCACAGGAATATGCTAAACAAGATGAAATAGGAAATGTTACTGTTACAACTTTTTAGGGAAACGCAAGAAAGATCAATAAGGTATGTGATCACCCCTGACTGAAACGCATGCTTTTACAGCAGTTTTCCATCCTGTGGATTACATTATCCGGAAGTGATTGCGGTAATAAAATGTATTCAAGATGAATAGCAATTTGAGTCTCCTGGAGAGAGCTTTGGGAGGGCTGCCGAGATGCAAGTCGCCATCCTAGTGCGTCCTCCACAAGTTCTATAGGGTTTAAGTCTGGAGAATATGAGGCCACTCCATTCGCTGGATTCCTTCGGCCCCAAGATAATCATTCACTAGCGCAGCGTGATGAGGACACGCATTGTCATTCGTTAAGAGCAAGTTATTACCAATTTCCTCCTACACAAATTGACATGAGAATCAAGAACCTCATCAGTGTATATTTCAGAATTCACAGTTGCACTGGTAAAAATGTGTAAGTCAAGTCAAAATGATGTCCGTCCATACCATGATTCCACGACCGTTGTATCGACGCCTTTCACTGATTTTTGCAGGCATATTGCATGTGTTCTTCTTCCTCCATATAGACCAGACAATTCTTCTTTCTCCATTACGTGTTGTAACATGTCTGGAACCACTTTCCAAACAAAATCGGGATTCATCAGTAAAAAAGAGAACTCGGCTGCAATCCGTGGTAATCCAATCAGGATCTCTGCACCACTCTAAGTGTATATTTTGCAGCTGGAGTTAGTGGAATACAAATCATGGGTTTTCCTTGCATGCAAATCTCTTTTATGCAGCCTGTCACTCAGAAAATCTGGATAGTCGAGTTAATGTTGCTGCAGCGAATCCTTTGCCATCTGAACTGACGTCATTTGCCTATTTTTTTAGCAATCGTTGCAAACAACGGTCCTGAAAGCCTGTTATGGCACTTTTAGACCTTGACCTGGTTGTCTGCGCACATTACTAGTGTCTTTAAAGAATTTCAGATTCTTGACATGACGTGTTTGGCTATTTTAAGCCTTTACAGACCCCTGTCAGTGTCTGCCCTGCTTTCATTCTCCCTATCTCTTGCCATTTCTCACAATTCGTCAAAATGTATTCTGGACAACATATTCCACATATTACAAGCGAAAATTTTATTCAGCTACTAGTACAATTCTTGGCATTTGACTTCAGATCGCCACGTATACTCCTTTTCACACGTCCTGAAAGAACCAGCATTTTTAACATTTGCATATATCTCTAAAGCAGAGGTGAATCTCAGTGATAACGTTGACATTGAGTTACCACCCAATCAACTTTCAGTACAGTTCACTTAACAGAATTAACATAAAGCACTATTTTATGGTTCTTCTTTTATCTTT
Source organism: Caerostris extrusa (assembly GCA_021605095.1). NCBI lineage: Eukaryota > Metazoa > Arthropoda > Arachnida > Araneae > Araneidae > Caerostris > Caerostris extrusa. The sequence goes on from BPLR01019866.1 coordinate 69,444, forward strand.
CCTCGCCGGAGTATTTTTTTTTTCAGGCTGCACTACGAGATCCCGATGATATTATTTATGCACCTATCATAGACATCAGCTTTTAAATAAATCCCATAGAATAAAATTATAATTTTTCTTTTTAAGAAAGATGTAGTGTACTATTTATAGCTATTTTAATTTATTGTTTTTTAAATTCAGTTTTAAAAGAATCTACGCTTGTAAATCATAAAGGGACTCTTATTAAGATGCAAATTTAGCAAATACAGGTAATAAATCATTCATATTTGATATGTAGTGAAAAACATGAAGGATGGCTTAGGCTTGAATCCATTGGCATTGCTTATTGAGTTCCTACTTTTTAGAAACAGGAAGAGCAGGTGGAGACTATGATCACCTACGTAAAAAAAGAGTCCCTCTAAATCTATTCAACTCCTTTCACGAATTTCAATTTATCCATGTGTTAACATACTAATGTCCATTAACAAGAAATTTATTAGGTAATGGGTCAGTAGAAACAACAAAAACGAGAGTTCTGGATTTTGGAGTTCCGCTGATTTATTTGGCGATTTTTTTCCTTGCGGTTTTTTCCAAGTCTCTTACTATGCTGCAGTTACGAAATACTGCGGTTTTGGTGATTCTATTTGGCGTGAAAAAAGACTTGCCGAAATCGGAACCCCTAAAGTGAAGAATCACCACAAGAACTATCAATTCAATAACAATGGAAATATTTTAATAACTCTAGAACTTAATTAAGAAGAAATTGTTCAATAATACAGAAGCACTACCCAATTCAGACAAAGAAGTTTGTTAAGTAATGGTTAAAAACTACTTAAATATAAACAAACCTTAGACTTATTTAGATTATTATTATTATTATTATTATTATTAGACTTATTTTGAGGACATTGAAACAATAATCTGTTCATATTTTGAAAGTTAGACAATTAAAAATTAACTACAGAGGATGTGGCATGGTACGGATGAATAGTTATATTTAGCAACGCATATTGTAATGCCAGTTTTAAAACTCACATAAATAAAATCACGTGAAAATCAGCGATTATTTTAAATAAAACTTTTGAAATGAAAGTTAGTGTTGAGCGAGGAAATTAATCTGTTTTAAATAATAATTTATACTCTTAAAAATAAATTATTAAAAATAATTTATACTCTTAAAAATAAATTATTAAAAATAATTTATACTCTTAAAAAATAAATTATTCGCTTAAAAATAATTTATACTCTTAAAAATAAATTATTAAAGATAAATTATTCGCTTAAAAATAAATTTATTAAAGATAAATTATTCTCTTAAAAATAAATTATTAAAGATAAATTATTCTCTTAAAAATAAATTATTAAATTATATAAAAATAAATTATACTCTTAAAAATAAATTTCTCTTAAAAATAAATTATTAAAGATAAATTATTCTCTTAAAAATAAATTATTAAAGATAAATTATTCTCTTAAAAATAAATTAAAGATAAATTATTCTCTTAAAAATAAATTATTAAAGATAAATTATTCTCTTAAAAATAAATTATTAAAGATAAATTATTCTCTTAAAAATAAATTATTAAAAGATAAATTATTCTCTTAAAAATAAATTATTAAAGATAAATTATTCTCTTAAAAATAAATTATTAAAGATAAATTATTCTCTTTAAAAATAAATTATTAAAGATAAATTATTCTCTTAAAAATAAATCAAAAATAAATTATATTCTTAAAAATAAATTATAAAGTAAAATGGTAAAAGAAATGTCATTTTTCTTGGATAAAATATTTTAAAAATCTCCACAAATTAAACGTGTATCAATCCGTTTTCAAGGCTATTTACAATAAGAAGGAGAGTTTCTAACATTTCAGTGTACTACTGAGCCCAAATAGTAAGACCGGTTATTTTTTTTCAAAAATTTTATTTATTCTTCCATATTTATTTCATCGCCTTCAAAGTAATCCCCTTCGAACACAAAGCACTTATGCCAACTTTTTCCAATCCTCAATGCATGTTAAAAAGTCATCGGCAGAGATGGCCTTCGAAGAGCTCGGCGATTTACGTTGAATCTTTTCAATCGACTCAAAACGGTGTCCCCGGAGTGAGCTTTTTTTGCGTTTAGAGAATAGCTAGAAGTCGCGCAGTGTGAATGCGGTGGTTGTGGAACGATGTGGGTTTCATTTTTGGAAAAAAGTCACGAAGAGCTGGCGCATTCAATGTTTTCGGTACCAATCGAGATTTGACACGTTGACGCCCGAAATGAAATTGCCCGATCCTTTTGAAATTCCAACATCATCAGCAAGGTCTCTAATTGAAAATCGACGTTTTGCAAACAACAAATTTTTAATTTTTTGGACGTGAGCTTCGTCGGTTGAGGTGGATGGTAGGGCAGAGGGCTTTTCGTCTTCAACGCGTCCTCTGTCTTCTTTGAACTGCTTATACCACTTATAAACATTTCTTTGCGATATAGAAATGCCCACCGAATGCCTTCTGCAACATTCTATACGTTTCCGCACACAAAATTGAATGCAAGTTCTTTGCTCAATTAATTCAGGTACTTCAAAAATTGCCGGAATCAGTTTTAGCGTCTCTCAAAGCCAAGCGTAATTCAAACACCAATGAATATTTTGACGTCAAATTTCACACAGATGTCAAGGACAGTGCCAGCAACCTAAAGAAGAAAAAACAATTGAAATTCCATAAGCCCTGGAAATTTTAAATTGAAAACTGGTCTTACTTTTGGACACAGAAATACAATGTTCTTAAAGAAAAGTTTGTTGTTGAGGTTCAAAGTAGCCTTTTAAACCACTATAGCCCGCGCAAAGGGTAACGATGAAAATGTCAACGCTAATTATAACCATTCAACGTCTGCTCCGAGAAAAGTGTCATCGCAGTACTCTGGGTGATCAGCGCTTCCTCAATTCTTTGTGACAGTCGCTTTGAGAGCGCACAACAAAACCAAGAAAAAACGAATTTTCCCGTTCGACGAGGAATTCCGGAAAGGAAGAAGGCCTTCCAAAATGATTAAAGAAAAGTTGGAAAAAATGACGAATGGATACCTTATCTTGTCTTTTCATTTCCAATCCGCTTCGACCGATTTACAAAAAAGAAAAGAAAAGAACAGAAAGAAAAAGAAAGAAAAATGAAAAGAGAGAAAACACAAGAGCGACCTGTGTCTTTAAACAATAGCATGGCAGAAAATGAAGCGCGGCGTGTAATCGAAAATCGATGATTCGTCTCTTTACACAGTTATTCGTCGAATGTTTTTCTCTCTTTCTTTTTTCTTTTTTTTATAAAAAGTATCTCTAAGTCGAGTTTCTGTTTTTCTTTTTCTTTATAATTATTGTTTCTTTCTTTTTCTTTCACCGACGATGTATAAAACATTTCGAAGGAAATAAGCAGGGATTTTCTGAGCGAGTTAAACTATCGTCTGTCAAATTGAAGAACTTGCAAGCTGCTCCTGTCTTCAGCTGTTCACAGCATTGGAAAAGCTGAATTTCAACTTCTTTTTTTTTTTAACATTAATAGAGATATTATTACCTAGGCGACCTGATATAGTCTTCTATAAACTCAATATTGTTTGGATTTTGAAATGAATTTTGAAATAAGTGATAAAAAAATCTGCTTTTCTACGTTGAATAGCTAGCAAAATTATAAAAATATTAGAAAGCTCCTAGCAGCTCCTAGTATTTAATTTTTAAAGTCTATGTAATCATAGAGCGGCCTAATGGCCTACTGGCTAGCGCTCTGGCTTTTGGTATCACAGTTTTCAGGTTCGACTTCTGCGTCAGGCCATGGTTGTTTGTTAGTGGGTCGGAATCCACGGTAAACTGCAGGTCCCGTATAATTAGTCCAATATGTGCGCAAAATGACAGTACAGCGACATACCATACCAAACGAAACTATGTAATCATAGAGTTTAAAAATTAAATATTCCATTCACATAAAACAAAAAAATAAATAATGCTTATTTATAATATAGACCGTGACCTAAAAGATTAATTTGCTCAGAGGATTATTACAATTGTTGCAGTGAGAAGAAAAGCAGGTAGCAAAACCTTTTGTTTTATGATTGTTTCGTGATTCAACAATGAAATGATTAAAATTATAATTAAATGTGATCCATACTTTATTCCTAGGTTTATTAAGATACTAGATTTATTTGATTACTGATCTCTGTCCTGGTACCAAAGGTTTTAGGTTTGAATCCTGGCAGTGGTATGGATGTTTGTTAGTGGTTCGGATAGAGGGATATCGATACCAGGACAGAGATCAGACTAAAGCTGGAGTCGAATACATTGCATGTCAAGGAAGAATTTAATGTCGCATGTTAACCTAAATCCTGTAGGAGGGAAAGTTGTGCCACGAAGGTTATAAACGCTATGTACCTGGTGCTGCGCATATGGAGCTAGCGGTTTGGTTTAGTTTATCGTGCTACGGTTCTTTTTTTGCCCACTTTAGGCTAATTGAACCGATACCTACAGTTTAACGTGGTACATGGTACGGTGGTGGTAACGTGGTGCAATGCATACAGTGTAGCCCAACCACGGGTATCGGTCCATAACCAAACTATCCGAACACATCCTGGCTTCGGTCTATATCCAAACCACTAACAAACATCCATGCCACTGCCAGGATTCAAACTTAAAGCATGTGGTAACAGGCCAGAGCACTAGCCAATCAGCCACCAATCTGCTAAGGAGCTAGCAGAGATACGTACGTAATAACTACTACAGTTATTGGGACTTACACATACAGCTACTACACTTATTGGGACTTGCACATACAGATACTACACTTATTGGGACTTACACATACAGCTACTACACTTATTGGGACTTACACATACAGCTACTACACTTATTGGGTCCAAAAAATGATCATGTCATTCGTGGATCCAGTGCCCGTTGCTGACGCGCTACAGCCGAAGATTCTTGTTTTGCACTATTTAGCGTAGAAGCATTAACGGTCACTTTGAGAACAACCTCTTACGTTGCAGAAACCTTTGCAACCTGTGTGGATCAAATAATCTTCAGCAACTAGGATACCTACCTACAATCATTGTAGACAAGATTGGACAAGACGTCTGTTTTTTTTGGCGAGTTATGATTGTTCGCTTTAACCCATTGATTTCTTATTCTCAAGACAGTAGACCAACTATAACAATTGGTTCACGGCGCGAAAATCATCTGCTTGTAGGATTCTTCCACGATCTAAATAATCTGATACTTGCTAACACGAGTCCTTTTTCTTACGAGGAGCAAAACAAAACTTTCTATGTCAACAAATATCGAATAAACACGATTTATACCTTAAAATCCAGCTTTACAATCTACAGAAGAAAAATATCAAGCATTTTCTGTAGCATCTTTTCAGATTTGATGATTAACTCAAAATATGAATACATAAAAAAGAAAAGAAGTATGTTGAAAAGTTTTCGAAAAGTGTTATGTGATGTTCTGATTATTTCTAAAATTTGAATTGGAGAACGAAGTACTAACCAAGACTCTCGAACTTACATCTTTGATAAAAGTTATTTATCAGCAACAATATTTTTAAAAACAGCAATGTTGTTTTGAGGGAGGCGAAGCGAGAAAGTTGTTTTACAATCGCCATCAGTTAATTCGGAGGACACAAACTTCTTGACAAACGAGCAAAGTTCAATGCGAAGTTCCAATGTCCTCCATGTACGACCACAGCCCGCACCCGCCCATCTTAATAACAGTGAGTAAACTGCTGTCCGAGATGCACACAGTTTAAATTACAGGCCTGCAAGCCGAGACGGATGGCTCCGGGGTTCGATAAGTGGGGGCTTAAACAGCGAGGTGCCAAAGAGTTGCGCTTCCCACCGATCACTGGGCTCACGCGACCCATAATATCAGCTCTTTGTCTTCCACAGGGATAAATTAAACAATATATCAGCGAAATTCAATTATTGTTTTATGATGCATTGTTGATACTTCAGTAATTAATTCTTCTATGTACACTCATAAAGACAGAAAGATCCATCATTGATAGAGGTCATTTTTTAATACTCCCTCTATTTTTTTAATACTTAATATATTTTTAATTTATCCAATAACAATAGTAGCGAAAAGAAAATAAATATAGAATCAGCCTTTACTATAAAAAAACCAGATTAGATTAAATTAAACAATACATTAAAAATATTACTTCTAATTTTAATTTTAAGTACTCAGATAATTTCTGGATTTTTCAATAATTTCGTTGTCGTATTTTGAACTTGTCTCTTAATTCTGAAACTATAATTTGCCTATATACATGTAACGGCCATGTCGTCAACTGGTTAGTTCTCTGGCCTTTGGTATCCCAGGCTTCAGGTTCGAATAATGGCGGTAACATGCATGTGTGTTAGTGGTTCTGAATCCACGTTAAACTGTAGGTCCCGGTCGCCCGAAGTGTGCACTAGAGCGACAAACTAAACCTATATGCATGATCTTCAAATATGTATTATGGATATATATATTCATATTCCTGTGGATATGGATTTCTTCTTTTTATGGATGATTTTCCTTTTTTTTTTTTTTTTCAAAATTTGGAACCTTGAACGGCGTGAGTCGCTGATCTTATGGAGTATCTCAACAATCATTGGCGTCCGGCTCTAAGCTCCCTCTTTATCTTTCACATAAATTAAACAATATATCAACTAAATTCAATTATTGTTTTATGATGCATTGTTTATACTTCAGTAATTAATTCTTCAATGTACTTTTATACAGATAGAAAGACCTATCATTGATAAAGATAATTTTTTGTCCAGATCCTCTGTCCTATAATAATAGTAGTTGTAGATGGGTTTAATTTGTCTCATAATAATAATAGCAAAAGAAAATAAATATAGAATCAGAATTTACTAACAAAAACTAGATTAAATTAAACAATAAATTAAAAGTATTATTCCTAAATTTTATTTTCAGTATTCAGATAATTTATTTAGATAATTCCTTCTTCATTCAGATAATTTCTTTTCAACTCACAAAATATAATGGAACGTATATTAATATCGATTATTATATATAAACTTATCATTGGATAAGTATGACACTTTTTCATGCGACTTTTTGCTTTGTGCATGTTCAAATTAAAATCGCAGGATTTAAGTACAACGCATGACAGTGATTAAAAAACAAGTTGTTTCGAGAATATATTATAGAATACAAAGAAAGAAAAAGCCTCCCTGTAATCATGATTAAAAACCTCTGCCAAGAAATTGTCTCATAATGCCTGCTTCCTTAACAAATGATACCACCCAAATAGTTAAAAAAAAAAAAAAAACATGATGGATACTGAACTCTTATGTCCAAACACTGAATAGGTACATAGGACACACATTATCTCTTTTAATTCAAACTTCATGCTTTTTGAATTCTTTTTTAATATTTATATTAAAGTTTAGAGTTTTTGTGTTTGTGTGTGTTTATATTTGCCCATTGCATTAATTTCTTTTCATTTAGACATTTTCTTTAATTTATTTAAATGTACCCTAGTATTTGTCAGAAACAATCTCAAGCAAATTTAAATGTTGCTTTTGGGGTCATCATAAAAGGAGCTGAGCAACAATAAATTAATGAGAAATGAATGATATTCCCCCGCTGGTCTATAAAGAAGCATTTATTTTGTAAATTCTTCGAAAATTAAAACAACTTTTCTTGGTTCTTTGTAATTCAAACAAACTTCAGTTCATTTTTGAGTAAAGTACACACAGGCTTTTTTGAATACAAACAAAAATTAAAAACTAAATTTAAAAAAAAAAAAAAACCAGCCCTCGTTCCCTTAAATGAATCTATCCCCATAGAACCTCTGAATTTGTAGCGCAGATTTAAAAAAATTCCATAAAATAAATTTATAAATACTTAGAACATAGATTTTAACATATCAGATCATTAGTCTCAACCCTTAAGGTGATTTTTAAATATATAAATAATTGTTTTATTTTAATGATATTGCAATACTTTACATTATTGACTTTTTGAATATTATTTTGTGAAAATTTCACAATACATTCAACTGCAGAAGCAATTCTGCAGAAGCAATTTCACTGTGGAATGATATGCTAATTGGCATATCGATTTTCGTATCGATACTTATGGGTGAAAAAAAACTGATTACATGCTAAAAATTACAAATAATGAAAAATGTTTGGAAGTTATTTAATCCATATTTACCGAAGTGGATAATTCATATTGCGTTGCATAAAGTTCAATTTTCAACATAAAATTTCGTTTTCGTTTTGAAAATTGAGTAAATAAAAATAATTATTCTATGCTGAATAAAGAAAATCGTACTATTATTTCGTTTAGAAAATCTATAAGAAAGACTAGCAGAACCCAGCATATCGCGAATATATTCCCCATATTTTAATATATGTGCATACTAATTTTCATGGTTATCGTTTGAATGGTATACAGGATGAAATGTTGCAACACCATCTGGTGACAAATAACAATAAAGTGGAAAGCGGGAACCTATTTTTTCCATATTCGAATACATATTATTACCAGTTTTCATAGAGATTGGTTGAACTGTATAGAAGTTGATATATTGCAACACCATCTGGTAACGACTTAAAACAAAGGGGAAAACAAAAACAATCTCCATGCTTTGTCAGACATGCACAAAATGTTTTATCAAAATCTGTCAAGCCTTTTTAGGAGGAGTTCAGTGACAAGCACACGTGCATAAGAATTATATCGATTGCAGCGCCAACTAACGGATCCCTTTGTGAATCTAAACCATCCGGGGCCCACTGAAACACACACACAAAAATGTCACCAAAATCGGTCAAGCCGTTTAGGAGGTTTGGTTTGTCGCTCTACGGTCATCTTGTGCACACTTAAGGGTAAACAGACCGGGACATAGAGTTCAACGTGGATTCCGAACCACCAACAAACATCCATCCAGAATAGCCAGTTGGGCATCAGGCTGCCCGTTTAGGAGGAGTTCAGTGACAAACAAAAGAAGAATTATGTACATGTAAGGATATATAGATTATAGCAACACCTATCGGATCCAATGGTAAATCTAAACCATGCATTGACCCACTAAAACCCACACAAAAATTTCGTCAAAATCGGTCGAGCCGTTAAGGAGGAGTACAAAAGAGTTATATATAAATAAAGATGAGCATATTTAACAAATTTTAACAGACATTTAATCTATTTAACATATTTTCACACAAATTGAACATATTTTCCTGCAAAAAACGAGAAAGTAAAAGCATCTAATTCATTTGCTCCTCAGATGATTGATTCCTATTTAAACGGCGAAGTGCACAGACACTGAATGCGTGGGGTCACTCGAACATAAATAGCCCCAACATTCGAACAGCCATAAATAAGCGGGACTGGGTCTCATTTAAAGCAGAGGTTTTCTTACAGAAAAGTGTTCTCTCGAAGGGCCATCCATTTAGCGGCAACGACTCCGACTCGGGGAGAACGCATTCAGCAGATAAATGCGAGAAAAGAGCACCTTTTTTTTTTCTCTTCCCTCCCGGCGCAAGACAGTAATATTTTATCCTGCCCCGCTATCTCTCGCAGGACAGGTTCTCATTTCAAACGAGATATGCTCCTTTTTTTTTTTTTTTTAATTTCTAAGCCAGCAATTTCGGCTCCCGAAATCTCTCGGCACCATTTTCAGCTGCAGTCACTTACATTTGCATTCTGACACGCGCAAAACGCTGTTAGTTAGAAGCGAAATGCAAGCTTTTCACAAATGTTTCTTAGATATTAAAATGCAGAAATAATGGAAAATCCCTTTACGTTGTTCGGATAAAAGTGCATTCTGAGATTGCATAACTGGGGCAAATAATGCTATCTATATATAAACTAGAAGATATACTAGATTCTTTCTAAATTTCTTTATGCTTTCATAACTGCTTTAAAATCCATTGAAGAACATATGTATTTCACGTAGAACTCGGGAACCAATGCTTTGAAATCTCGTAGAGAAGAACCATAAGGAAATCGAGAACCAATGCTTTGAAATCTTGTAGAAAAGAACCATAAGAAAATCGGGAACATTTGTAATCATATAGAAAAGAACCATAAGGAAATCGGGAACCAATGCTCTAAAATCTCATAAAAAAGAACCATATGGAAATCAGAAACCAACCAATGGAAATCGAGAACCAGTGCTTTGAAATCGTGTAGCAAAGAAACCACCTAAAAATCGGAACCAGTGTTTTGAAATGTTGTAGAAAATGACCATATGGAAATCGGTAACCAATGCATTGAAATCTTGTAGAAAAGAAACATATGGAAATATGAAACTAGTGCTTCGAAATCTTGTGAGAAACAACGGTATGGAAATCGGGAAACAGTGCTAAGAAGAAATCTACAAGGAAATCGGAAACCTAGTGATTTAAATTCTTGTAGAAAAAAAAACTCACAATAGAGATTGAATAAAATTTTTGAAATAAATAGGGAAAAAACTGATAGTATGAAACATCAAAGAGATACATAGAATCCCAATTTGAAAAAAATTACATCAAGTCATCTCTAAAAAAGTATCACAGCAAATTAAAAGAGAAGATTTTGCCCGTTAAGAATATAACACATTTTTTCCAAGAAAAAGTTCGTCTACTTTTAAGTATGCATACTTTGAAAAAGTAAACAAAGTTTAAAAAGTACTGGAAGTAAAATTTCACACCACTCGTCCACTAAACACGCCCCTCTCCCTCGTAAGGGAATGCATTTCTCATGAAGAATACTTAAGTGCCAAACAGCTAACGGGGGAGAAAACAAGATAATGCGAAGAGAGAGAGAGTGATGAGCAGCTAAGCATCAGGGGTGGAGGAAGCAAATTTGATTTCACCACCTCTTTGTTTCAGAGCGATTGACGTGCACTGCTCTCTTTTTGTCCTCAATTTTATTTATGAAAAGATGATTAAATCACAGGTAATTATAGACTTCATTATTTTTATCATTGTATGCAAGTGAAATATTACATCGTATTTTTGTGCAATGCATTTATAATTGCATAAGAAAACTTAAATTATCAAAAACAAAACTATAAGTCTTAAATTATCAACAAAACAATAAATCAAATCAAATTATCAAATTAAACAATAAATCTCAAATTATCAACAAAACAATAAATCTCAAATTATCAACAAAACAATAAATCTCAAATTATCAACAAATCTATAAGTCTCAAATTATCAACAAATCTATAAGTCTCAAATTATCAACAAATCAATAAGTCTCAAATTATCAACAAATCTATAAGTCTCAAATTATCAACAAATCTATAAGTCTCAAATTATCAACAAATCTATAAGTCTCAAATTATCAACAAATCTATAAGTCTCAAATTATCAACAAATCTATAAGTCTCAAATTATCAACAAATCTATAAGTCTCAAATTATCAACAAATCTATAAGTCTCAAATTATCAACAAATCTATAAGTCTTAAATTATCAACAAATCTATTAAACTAGCATCAAATTTTAACTTAAAATTTAAAATTTGTAACAAATAATTAGTTTTAAAATCACATATTAAAATCAAAACATAAATGAAAGAAAAAAATGCACCAAAATAAATGATATCAATAAATGATTTATCATTTATTACTCCTCAAAATTGCTCTTGATATTTTTATTGGATTTTCAAGAATTGAATGCCATATTTAAAATATAAAAATCAAATAGATAAATGAAAAAAAAAAAGTTTATATTCATCAAACATTCAAAAGAGATTTATTTCAGCGATTTAATTGCTGTAAATATAATTTATACACGTAAACTAAAAATCATCGCTTGAGTTTTCTTTATTCAATTTTTATATAACAAACTGAGTAAAAAAATAAAAAATAAATACAATTCATTGTGTTTTTTGTTACAGTTAAAAATTTAATATGATTAACAATCGCATCTGTCAAATACATCTTTCTGATGAATACACAGTTTGGCGGCCTGAAAGAACCAAGCTGTCTCACGCAAAAAAAGTAAAATCACATAAATATTTTGATTTTTTCTTTTTTTTAAGATTTTTTTTTATATTTTATGACTTTTGTGAACAATAGGGAATAAGATTGTGCAGCAAAAATGTAAATGATAGTTTGGTATATATCTAAACAACGGTTTTTCATATATAAAAACCATTAATATAAATGTGTAATGCAATTATAAAATTGAATGCTAAACAATAAATTGAAAAAAAATCATTTACAGTTTTGCTGCACAATCTTATACCCTATTATTGAACTGTAATGGAGGCACAATGTTAAAATATTACTAAAAAGTGAAAACTTAATATTTAACTCACAGATCGGCATATGGAGGAAACATTTGTATAATCCGACCACGGATCGCGCGGAATGGTAAACCTCCATTTAACGGTGGATTATTCGTATATCTTGCTAGCTCATCTAGTATGATAGTTACCGTGGAAATTTTTCATATAGTTATTCTTTTAATATCATGCAGTATAAAAATTTTAATTAATTAAAATTAAAAAATTCATAGCAATTAAAATCCCTTCAAAACAATTATGCCTTGGCCCACCAAGGGATTGATACTCCAATCAAGAAAGTGGTCTGACTGTATCATTGAAATCATTTAATACTTAGATGCAATCAACTGAGTTTAATTTCGGTGTATATATTAAAAATATAGATGAATTATACTTGTGTACACATAAAAATGCATCTATATATAAATATATATATTTTTAAATCGGAAAATATGGTTCAAATGAAAAAAATGAGTAATACATTCCAAATGTGAACTAACGTTTTTTAGCTAGTTTTTCACAGTTGGGTAACACTGGACTATTTATGTATAACTTCATAAAGATTTTTTTTTTAAAATAGGAAAGTATATAGTTCGTTTGATAAAAATCGGTACTACATTTCAAATGTGAACTGTGTAACGTCTTCCAACTAGTTTCCCACAGTTGTGCGAGCAAACACTGGGAAGTATGCATCATTACTACTGAGACACTAGAATCAGTACGATACATTC
>BPLR01019867.1:0-19568 GCA_021605095.1 Caerostris extrusa
TTACGTATTGCTGTTGGCATTCCCTGAAAGCACAGTTTTCATCGGACTTTATACGGATGGCTCTAAATCAAGTGAAGGTACAAACGCAGCATTTTGCTCCTTCAAAAAGTAGAGTTAAATCAGAAAGTGATGGCAAATTGAACTCATAACCCATTTTCAACCATAGTTAATAGCTTTCAGACAAGTTTTCGCCAATAAGAGAACGTGTAAGAACGCTGATAGACTCTCTGAATTATTAGCCGCCTTATCCATTTTAAATACCGACTATACACCACACCACACTCAAAAGGGGCGTCCACTTCTCTCCACTCCAATAAACAGATAAAATTAGGATGGACCAATGCGCACATCGTACATCTTGGCAATGAAACCACTGATGATCGCCAAGCAATGTATACCAGGACAGACATTTCTCTAAGTAAAAGTCCCTTCAGAATTGATGAGTTGTTTATTAAATAATCAGTTGCGTTCAAAATGGCAAAAACAGTGGGATAAAGCATAATGAATCGACCTGATAACAAAAATTAATAAAGTGTCAATATATTCTGCTGGATGGACACGAGATTGAAACCATGTTCTTTACATTGAGCATATATCCTTTCCTTATCTGAATGATTCCATCTGAGGGACTCTCAAGCTTTTGTTCCTGTGGAAATGTTTGGTAATCATTTCAACTTTCTACCTCCTGCCCACTGACATTATCATGGCATTTGTGAAGTAATTCTTTCCTGAAGCCAATATTAATCTAAGATGATTAAAATTTCAATGGGCGTATGGTCTATACTGAAATTCGAACAAGCTGCATTTTTATTCAGAAAATCGAACTATAATTATTTAAAGTAATTTTACTTTTATAAAACAATTTACTTTCTCAATTTCAAATCCTGTCCTCTGCACCTGAAGAAAAATTTACCATATCATTGGATCAAAAGTGGTTTTTTTTTTTTTCTTGAAAATTCACTATGGCGCTGTGGTCAAATAGAAAATTATTGTGCTCGTAGAAATCTAATGTAGGAACAAGGTACATCCATGTAGACCAAAAAATATTTGAGATTACTTATAATTTAAAATGGAATAAACGCTTTAGTTAATGAGCTATTAATAAAATTGAAGAAAACAGTTCAGAACTATATTATTAAAAAAAGAATGAATAGAAATTATGTTTTCCAAACAATATTTAGACTTTCATAAAACTATTTTATAAAGCTTCATTTTAATTTCATGCAAGATATGAGAAGCAAATTTCAAAAAGTTTATAAATAGAAATAATAGCCAGGAGAGAAGAGAAAGCCGTGCAGTTTAAACCTTATTTTCAAAACTGTTTGTAACAAACACATTGGGATTTTTTTATTTAACGTTTTGATAAAAAGAAGGTTTTTCTAATTTATTTTCTGTAGACAGCTGCATCCATTGAAAATGGGATATTACAGAGAAAAGTCGCCATATTTTCTTCTAGTCGACGTGTTTATTTTGTTAGTATGTTTTCACACTCTTATTCCTTTGAACTGTGGGAGGTTATGAATTAAGTGCAGGGATGATCCTTTCTGTTTATAAAGAAAGCAATGTGAAGATTTTTCTTAGAAACTCTTAATTGATCTGTTATGTTTTATTTTTTTTATGTTCTGTATAGGAAAGAAGATTTATGCGTGCATTAAAAGACACAGGGAGTGAATTTAAAACAGTAAATTGTTTTGCAATGATTTTTTTTTTAACAATTACTTTCAATGAAAGATATTCTGAATAATAGCTGTAGTTTTTTTGTAAGTATAATGTAATTTTGTTTCAATTTGAATTTCTTTTTGTAGTTTTAGTTAGTAAAATAAATTACTAAATAAATAATAATCAAACCCTAAACAAGGTGCCCAACTAACATTTAGGGAAGATATTTAGTTTAATGAATGCGCGTTGTGAGATGATCGTCCCTAGATAAACGTAAAAAAAAAACATAGACTAGAAGATTATTGTAATAAACGCTTATTTATTACCATTAATATACCACTGGGAGTTTTCACTATTTTTCTTTATAAGGACACACACAGAATGCAGAAAAAGACTTAAAAATAAATTATATATATATATATATATTGACCGTATTTAATATAAATTATGTATATTGATCTTTACCCTTGTTAAGAAAGGAAGCTCACACCAAAATAGCGCCTTTCCTCTCCTCATTGGTCAAAGAGTAGTATAATAAGAAAAAAAAAAAAATATAAAAATTAATTCTGTAGTAGAAGCTATATCGATTTATTTTACACACTTTTCCAAATATTCATTTGAACATTTTTGTGTTTCAAATTGTATGTAATATCCCATGTAAATATATAGGTAGGATAAAAAAAAAAGTAGGTTTAAATATGTGGTAGGATTACAGATGGATTTATAGTTATATAGGACATATAATAATAAATTTGATCTCTGTGTCCTATCTATAGTCAATTTTCTGTAAATTTAATTATTTATTTTTAAAAACATTTGTTAAAACAAGAAATATTTAATTCATGAATTGGGTATATGTAGATTTAAGCATTAATCCTAAATAAATCAATTGTTTTGTAAAAATAAAAGAATATATTTTTCAGGATGCTATATATAGAATATATATATATATATATATATATCAATATCCTATATATATATTTCTATTTTTAATGAAGGTGGAATCGATGACGTAACTCACAATTACACTCCATCAGCATAACGGATGCAGGGCTCTGTTGATGAGAGTTGAGAATATAAGAGGGAATGCAGTGGTAATTCTAAGTAAATGCAACTAAAATCTTCCAATACATCATGATAAAATTTTGAAATGATAGTTTTTATATTTATGAAAGAACTTTTGCATACTCTGATTGTGAAAAATATTTTTTTGTTTGTTATAAGCTGTTATAGCTATATAGAACATATTTATACATTAGAACATATTTATACATATTATTAGAACATATTTATACATATTTATAAATTTTCTGTACATTTAATTAATTTTTTTTTTTAAATTTGCTTTATAACATTGAGATATTTAATATATAAAATGATTATATTCATGATTATTAATTTTTATTTAAACCTTTGTGATTATATATATATTTTATGTATTAATCATAAATAAG
Organism: Caerostris extrusa; assembly: GCA_021605095.1. Taxonomy (NCBI): domain Eukaryota; kingdom Metazoa; phylum Arthropoda; class Arachnida; order Araneae; family Araneidae; genus Caerostris; species Caerostris extrusa. The sequence continues at coordinate 3,114 of BPLR01019867.1, forward strand.
TCAATGTTTTGTAAAATAAAAGAAAAAAATATTGTTCACGATCTATATGTATAGCCTACTTTTTTTCCAATATTATATGTATATTTCTATTTTAACGTAGGCAGAATCGATGAAGGCTCCCTAAATCACAACTACCTCCATCAGCACAAACCGATGAGGGCTCTGTTGATGAGATTTGTGCATATAGGCAGATAAGAGCTGCAAGTGGTTTCTAACGTGTGCGATGGGGCAGTTATTGCACGGGGAACTATTATTATGTTGATACAGAGATGTTAATACAACATCGCTGGAAGCGCTGAATTGCTTGGGACATCTTCGAGATTTTGAATATGCAGGTATCAAACAATTTTATTTATGTATTGTTATGATTGTGGGCATATCGTTATCAAACAAATTATTATATTGTTTAATATTATTATATTTGCAATTATTATATTGTTGAATATTATTATTAAGTTATTATTATTGAATTATTATTTTATTTTAAGAATTTTAGACTCAAAAATAGCAATTTATTATACATTTTTTTAAGTATAGCATTTGGTTTACAAATGAAGAACAGAAAAAGGGTGGTAAACATAAAAGTCGAAAAACATGAATCAATCAGGTTATTATGATCATTTTATTGTTGTTAATATTGTATATATATCAGTTTATTGTTGTTGATCATTTTGAAAGTGTCATTTGATCATAATTCTATATTGATATTGTTTCCATTTTATTGTTGTTAATATTGTATATGTATCAGTTTATTGTTGTTGATAATTAAGTGTCATTTGGATCTACAATTATTGATTATTGTCTTAATTTATTGTTGTTGATCATTTTATTGTTTTAGTTATTGCATCATTTATTTGACTTTTTGAAAATTTGCATTCACTAATATTCTTTTATTTATGAGTATATATATATATATATATATAAGTATATATATATATATATGAGTTCTATTATTAGCAAATCGTTTAAAAGGAAATCATTTTTATAAATTATTTGATTTTAATTATTTCTCACAATTTCTTTGAAATGTAATGAACATAAAAAAAATTAGTATATGAAGAAAATAATAAAAAAATTATTATATAAAGAAAAATAAAAAAAAATTAGTATATGAAGGAAAAAAAAAAACGTAGTATATAAAGGAAAATATAAAAATGGTATATGAAGTAAAATAAAAAAATTAGTATATGAAGAAAAAATACGATATAAAAAATTGGTATATGAAAAAAAAATAATAATCAAAAATTAGTATATAAAGAAAAAAAAAAATTAGTATATGAAGAAATATAAAAAAAAAATATTAAATATTGGGTCATGAAGAAAAATAATAAAAGATTAGTATATGAAGGAAATAAAGAATGATTCGTATATAAAGAAAAATAGTATATAAAAAAAAATTAGTATATGAAGTTAAAAAGAATAATTAAGGTATAAAAAAACATAATAAACTATTTTGAATATATGTATCAACAAAAATTTATTAAAAAGGAAATTTATTTGAAAAAGTGTTATGAATTTAACATGAGATGCAAAATATCCCCACAAATCAAATATTAATTACCCACGTAGCGATCTTATTCCTATTTGTGGGTGCCAAACCATAATTATGACGAACCTATCTCTGGCGAGCGATGAGGAATCACCCCAGGTATTGTTATACGTTAAACTGGAAAATCATTTTTTCCCGGGAAAGTTCCTGGATCTGTTCTCCGGGAAAAGAATGATAACGCCATCATTAGCTGCATCGGAAACCGGGTAATCGGATCTGGATGGGTAGAAAGATTCGAAAACTATTACTGCGCACCGATTAAGGGGTTTGGGTAACTGGAACCGTCCGCGCAATTGTGGTGAGTGATGGAAAAAAGAAATATTACTTTTTTTGAAGCGTTCGAGAACTTATAGAAAGCTTTATGACTTGTGATTGGAGACGTGAGAGATGAATTTTTTTAAACTCGGAAAAAATTTTCTTTCATGCAATCAAAGCAATGTGTTGTGAATCGTGTTGAACAGCATTTTGTTTTTTTTTTTGATGGAGGATAAAATAGTTTAAATCGTCGAGATTACTTCGTGGCCATAATTTAAATAACAAACGCTACCTATAAAAAATATTGAATTTTTTCTATCACTTAAAAATGCGAGACGTTAAATTGTTATACCATCTGTTGAAATTTTTTCGTTTACGATGTATAAAATCGCATCCATTAAATTGAAGACAGAATTTTTAAAAATGTAGTTATACATAAAAAGCTAAAAACATTACCAGTTAAATAAATATTATATGAAATAATTATAAAAATAATATTATTTTAAAATTTGTAAGTTTTCTATACAGTTTTCTAGCTGAATTTCTTTTCTATATTTGTATATATTTTGTGTTGTCTGATGGCCGAATGACTAGCGCTCGGTGTCTGGGCTTCAGGTTAGAGTCTCCGGCGGTGCCCTGGGATGTTTATAGTGGTTCGAAATTCACACTTTAAGCGTAGTGCAGGCTATTATGGCTGTAGAGCGTTGGGTTTAGGATTGGCAACCCTACTCAGCGCTCTACAGCCAATAATACAGCATCTACCAATTACCCCGTAAAAGAAAACATCTCCTATCTTGGCTGCATCTGCTATAGGCGAACGGTCTTGACATACCACGGAAGTGTTGCCAAGGCCCGGAGGTGTTAAATAATAATTATATTTAATTTCTCGAAATCTGCCAGCAGGCAGAGACAACTACCATGGGGCTGCTGCGTCAATGATGATGATGTATATATTTGTATACATAATCATGATCAAAGTTATATTGTGTCATTTATTGTTAAATGAGTAAAACACTTATCATTTTAATATTAGTAAACCATTTTATAAAAGAACCACAAATTTCTTATTAAACCGGAAAACCTTTGAATTTAAACAATTTATTTTTGTTATTTGTTAAGCTACAAGTTTTTTTTTCTATCACAGATGTGTTTGCAGTAGTTCTTAACAGTACTAAAAATATTCCACATTGCTTCCCTCAACATTTTATTCACAATTTCTCTGAAAAAAATTCGTTTTTTTTTTTCTTTTAAAATACAGATATATGATTTAAAATCCAACCAACACTCACCATTTCAACTATCAACATCATAATATATATAAACATCTTTACTATCCTAAAATATTTCAAAATATGGTCCACACAAATAATAATATTTCAGTCAATAGCAAGAGCACATTGTGCTCTGATATTCTGTACTCCACAGTACGGTAAGACGAACACTCCATGGCGACAAAAAAGGGGAATATATATTAACTTTTATCTTTAATAACTTTCGTTGCTTCTTTCAGCTTTTCTCTTCAATATATCGAAGAGAAGCTCCTGTTTATCAAAAAGTCTCAGGCTTGTTTATCAAGGGTGCCAAATCTCTCCGGTAGATAACTTTTTTCTCAGATAACGCCAGAGGGGAGTGTATCCTCGACGCTTATTGGCTGTGAGGGCACAAGGCCAACATTGGCTGTCAAAATATCGTCAAAGCGGCGTAAAGGGAACCTGACAATAATTGTCACCACAATAATCCCTTATCAGAGTGAATTCTTTACCTTTTATTATTAAAACGTGGAAAAATTCTGCGTTTTTTTTATTGACTAGCTGGCTGTATGTCTTGAAGAAATAAATATCCTAAGAATATTTAACTAGCAGAGGGGAAATTTGGGAGAAAAAGTTATTTTTAAATTATTTTTGCATATTAAAAACTTTTAATTTTATAAAAATATTTTTTTAGCTAAAAAATGTATAAGCTGCATTCATATTACTTATTCGTATAAATTGTAATCGTGTATAAATTGTAATTAAAAATGGTAGGCTTTATTTATTATCATATTATTGTAATGTTATAAATAAAAAATGTAATTAAATAATTGTTTCAAATTAATATTTACCATAAATGTAATGAAATAATTCCGAATGATATAATATATAATGAATGTAAATCAGTAAATTAAATAAAAATAAATCTAATAAAAAAATATATAAATATTCAAAATAATATAAATAATTGCAAGCACAAATTGAATTCATTAATAAATTAATAAAAATAAAAATAATGCGCTTGATCTTCCAATAGTTTAAGCAAATTAACGAAAACAAAAATCATTAATTTTTATGGATAAAAGTTTAAAGTAAACAAGTTTTTACAGTATAGATTCAGGCTGGTAATTGTGAAAACAAAACATCAACTGGAACTTAAGCAAATTTAAGATCAACTGAAACTTAAAGGAATTTAAGATCAACTGAACTTAAAAAGGATTTTAAGATCTGTAACAACTAAATCTTGGTAACATTGGGAATGCCCACCCTACTACCACACACCGTCATAGGAAATATTGAAATGAAGTTTTGAAATTTGAACTCATTAATAAAAATAAAAACAACAACTTGATCTTCTAATAGTTTAAACTAATTAACGAGAAACAAAAAACAAAATTAATTCCATGGATAACAGTTTAAAGTACACAAGTTTTTGTATATAGGTTCAGGAAGTTACTTGTAAAAAAAAACATCAACTGAAATTTCAAAATAATTTAAGATCTGTAATGCAACTAAACATTGGTAACACTGAGAATACCCTACTAGTAACACACCATCATAGAAAATATAGGAAAGGTTTTTTTGGGTGAAGTACCTTCCTAGGAGCCCTGGAGAGTCATATTAGACCAAACAAGTATGTTTTTGTAGGAGAGCATCGAGGAAGGAAAACGGAAAGAATATCCCTTTTTTGTTAACTGTGCAGAGTGGATGTAGTTTCCAAAGAAAACTTAGAAGTCAGAGGTCTTAAAAGTATTGAAATTCTTTCTTGATTATAAAGACATTTTCTTAGTTTCAAGATATTCCTTTTATGAATTCTTATCTTAGTTTGTGTAGGTATAATTTATAAATACAAATAATAATGTTATGTGCATTAATGTTCTTTAAATATTTACCAATGATATTTTTACTAACACATATTATTAAAAGGTTCCTGAAGTTTTTATCAGCTTACTTAGTTAAATGAAAATTATTTATAATTTATTTGTCATTCATATTTAGACTTTTATGGTCATTGTAATAAAAACATTGGCCTTAATTGTATATTTATATATAAAAAAGGTAATCGGTAAATGGAAATAAGTGAAAGGGGAACTATGACAAACCAGTGTGAAGCTTTTTCATATGCATGTTGGGTACTGAATGTTATCATATTATACTGTACAGTAGTAAACATGAAGCATTCGGGCAACTTTTTCTACAGATGTTTTTCACTGAAAGCTTTTGCATTATTGTAGTACAATATTACTGCAAATGGTTCAGTTTTTAATCAGGTAGTAGTATGTGGGACATGTGATGTTGTATAAAATAATATTATCAAGAAAAAAATTACAGAAGTCAAATTACATTTAATTTTTAGTGTAAAGTGTAAAGATGGAAGAAATAATTTTAATTTCACCTCTTTTGAGGGTATCTATTAGACAGCAGATAGCTGTAAATTTTAATCAGTACATATCCTACTAATTTTCTTTTAATATGGATTAGGTTTAATCATTTAAAATACATTTTAGATTTTTTTTCATTCTAACATAATAATAATTAAAATTTTTTTATTGATGTAAACAAAAATTTAAAAACAATCAATTTAAAAAATTGTTGATTAAGAAATAGTTAAATTTTCAAATAATGTATATTTATAAGATAGGAAAACGAAACTTCATATTGTTTTAGATAGAATGTAAAATGTAAATTTATGTATATATTTTTCTTCTTTTTAGAAACTGAAATAAGAATTTCATTGATTAAATAACTTCTATAAAAAAAAATTAATAAGCATTTGGTGACTGTAGATTGGAAAAAGTCATCGACTGAAAATTCAAATTGGGAATTTATTAAGATATTGCAAATGGAGTTCGAAATTATTAGCCAAATTATGTAAATGTTTACTGTCTGTTCAAAATAATAGTTGTCTGCTAAAATGTGTTTCTTTGAAAAATAAAAACAGGAATAAAAACATTGTGTACATATTAAATGCTAAAAAATGCTTGAAAGTTGTGATTTTAAATTATAATGAGAAACTTTGTGAAGTTATAGAAAATATTTTATAAAAAGCAAAATGTCTCATTGTATTTGAAAATATGTTTGTAAAATTATCTTGCAGAACATGTGATGTTGAAATTTTGTTAACGAAAATTAAAAATCAACTAAAAATATATAACTATATGAACATTCTATTTGAATTATCCTGCTCAAATACAACTAACTATATTGATGTAAATATTATTACATCAATATAGGGAACTCATATATTGCTATATTTTTGCTGAAATATTGACTATTATTATCCTGTTAAATTCTTAAGTTTTCTTACGATAACTAAATCTTTCTTTGCCACTCTAGACAAAATTCTATTTCAAAAGGCAATTAAAGATATATATTTAGCTACTAAAATGTTTATTCTGCAGAGGTACAATGAAAAATATTTTGAATAAATATACTGGAGCAAATCTATAAGTATTCCCTGCAAAAAAATAGCAATATATCTTGAATCTTAATTGATTCACTATTCAGTATAAAACAGATAGTTCTTTTAAAGTTAGATAACATTGCTAAGCAGAAGTATTTCTAATCAAGAAAGTTAGCAGACTAATTTTTTGGACTAAAATTGTTACAGTTAGAATGCACTAGAATACTTGTTTTTTTGTATTAACTTGTCTACCAATTTGCAGCAAAGTTTAAACATGAAAATTTCAAACCTATTTGAAATATCATAATTTGTAAAATACAAATAAGCTATGTTATTATTATTTTTATTTTAGGACCTTTCATAATGAGTGAAACAAAGACACAGTTACAAAAATAATTTATTAGCCAAATATTTTTAATTTTAAATGCTGTTCACTTAATATTGATAAATTAATTGTTGGAGTTTTGTAGCAAAACATTCACTTATCGAATGTTCAGGACATAAATATATATTACAATCAATCACAGAGTTTTTATAAATTGATATATTTTCACAATAATTTAATAAACTTTCATACTTTTAATTGGTAATTTAAATTAAATTATATATATATATAATTTAAACTAAGGAAATTATCAAATAACAATCAGCAGAGTTTTTAAAAAAAAAAGAAAAAGAAAGAATTTAATTTTTGTATTATTTTTTACCAATGCAACCGTCTATAACTCTTTACTTGCACTTTTGTGGTAAAGAATGCACTTTTAAAAGGCTTATAAATAATTCCAGTACTGTTAGAATGATTTTTTGTTACAATTCTTCTTAAGTGAACTTTTGAGTTTTGCGCTTTTTAAAGATGGGACTGATTTACAAATTACTAGTTAATTCTGTATTCATTACCTTTTTTGTTAAAAAACAAATCATCTAAACATTTAATTGGTGAGGAAATTTTCACTATCATAAATTATTTTTATATTTATCTTAAAATGCAGATATGATTTAACTGAATTTCGCCATTGGATTCTCAATCAGTTGTTCGATACGTAAGTTAATTTTTTTGTTTGTTTATAGTAGAGTTTGATTTGGTTCCTGCAGACACTATCACTGATAACATTTTCAATATTTCCTCATCTTGTTACCAAATATCCGGAATAAAATAATTAAAATTCTTTAATTCAGTTCACGTTATACAGTGGTAAATATTCATTGCAAGCCTAGAACTGTATAAAATTATTAACTATCTCTTATTTAATATATTTTAATACTACATCAGAAACTTAAAATATTTTATTTATTTTCAGGTTCTCCCATCTGAAAAAATCATTCTTTTCGAGAAAGATTGTTTATCACCCCCTCCTCTAATGAATCGTAAAGAAAATCAACAATCTCTCGTAATTCAAAGGGAAAACAGAAATGTTTTCGAATCACGGATATAAAAGCTGGAGAATTTCATTTTCATTTCTTTCTCTTTCTTTTATACTTTTCGTGGAAGAATTTGATTCGCGCTTCATTTGAACTCGAAATTCTCTGATGGATCTTCTTTGAAGAACCACGAATTAGTTCTGAGATGATGTAGTAAGTTCTCGGGGAAATAAAAGAGAACTTGAAAGTTTTTTCAAGGAAGATACTGGTTGTTTTGAAGTACAAGTCGAAATACGTAACTTGATAAGTACTTCCACTTCATCTCTGACTTTATAGCTTTCATCATCTTCAAAATTTTTAGTAAACAGTTTGATCGGGCAGTTTTGCAGAAATAGGAAATATTTTAGAAAAATGAATTACGTAGAATATTAAATTATTGATTATTATCATTACTATTAGTTTAATCTTAATCAGAGATTTTTTCAAAAGACTTTTAAGTGAAAGAGGCTTTACAGACTTTTAAGTGAAAAAAAGATATAAAGATATATATATCTACAAAAATAATGTATTTATTAACCAAACATAATTTTAAATTTTAGATGTTGATAGCTTAATATTTATGAATTACTTGTTGGAGTTTTCTAGCAATTCACTTATCGAATGATTAGGACATAAATTATATATTACAGTCAATCAGAGAATTCTTTTTAGAAATTTATATTTTTAAGACAGATTTGCACAGAGTTCTTACTTTTAATTGGTCTTTTTATATATATATAATTTAAATTAAGGCAATTATCAAGCAATAATCAATGGAGTTTTTAAGTAAAACAAAAAGTCATAAATTACTTAATTTTTGCATTACTTATACTGAAAACTGCTCATATTTCTGTAAGTGAATATTTATAATAAACACCAAGAGATATAAACGATTACAGTGCGGTTTGAAGTACTTTTTGTTATAGTTCTTTAAGTGCACTTCTGTGTTTTTGTGCTTTTTAAAGTATGTGACTGTTTTACAAATTACAATTTAGTTCCGTATTCATTACCTTTTTTTTTTTTTTGCTAAAAAAATAATCAGCTAAATATTAAATTGGTGAAAGCAAATTTTCCAGAGCATTTTTTCGTATATTTATCTTAAAATGCATTGACAGAATTTAACTGAATCACGCAGTTGGATTCTCAATTAATTATTCAATATGTAAGCTAAATATTTTTTTTTATAGCATGCTTTTAATTTGATTACTACAGACAATAACATTCTTAATATTTCCTCATCTTATTACCAAAGATCCAGAATAAAATAATTAAAATTCTTTAATTCAGTACAGGTTACAAAGTAGTAAATATTTATTGGAAGTCAAGAACTGTATGAAAATATTAAGTATCTCTGATTTAATTTATTTGAATACAGAAGAAACACAAAATATTTTTGTTTATTTTCAGGTTCTTCCATCTGAAAAATCATTCTTCCGAGAAAGATTGTTTATCACCCCCTCCTCTAATGAATCGTAAAGAAAATCAACAACCTCTCTCGTAATTCAAAGGGAAAACAGAACTGTTTTCGAATCGCGGATATAAAAGTTGGGGAATTTCTTTTTCTTTTCTTTTCTCTTTCTTTTATACTTTTCGTGGAAGAATTTGATTCGCGCTTCATTTGAACTCGAAATTCTGTTATGGATCTTCTTTGAAGAACCACGGGTAGTTCTGGAGATGATGTAGTAAGTTCTCTGGAAAATAAAAGAGAACTTGAAAGTTTTCAAGGAAGATACTGGTTGTTTGAAGTACAAGTCGAAATACAAGTTGATAAGTACTTCCACTTCATCTCTGACTTTATAGCTTTCATCATCTTAAAATTTTTCAGTATTAACAGTTTGATATTTGAGGATTGGGAAGTTTTGCCGAAATTGGGAAACATTATAGAAAATAAATTACATAGAATATTAAATTATTGATTATTATCATTATTATTAGTTTAATCTTAATCAGAGACTTTTCAAAAGACTCTTAAGTAAAAGAGACTTTAAAGTGGAAAAGATATAAAGCTACAAAAAAATTTATTTATTAGCCCAAAACTATTTTAAAAATTTAGATGTTGGCCACTTAATATTTATAAATTAATTGTTGGAATTGTATAGCCATACATTCACTTATTGAATGATTAGGGCATACATTATACATTACAGTTAATCATAGAGTTTTTTTTAGAAATTTATATTTTTCAGACTGATTTGCACAAAGTTCTTACTTTTTAATTGGTCTTTTTGTGTATATAATTTAAATTAAGGCAATTATCAAGCAATAATTAGTGTAGTTTCAAAGTTAAAAAAAGGTACAAATAATAAAATTTTTTCATTATTTTTACCACTGCAAATATTTATAATTCTTTAAGTGTACTTTCTGTGGCAAAAGGGCAATTAAAAACTTGTAAACGATTGTAGCACGATTTGAAGAACTTTTGTTATTATTCTTTAAGTACACTTTTGAATTCTTTTAAAAAGTAAGTGATTGATTTACAAAAATTACTAGTTATTTTCCATTCATCACCAGTTTTTATTAAAAAATAATATAAATAATAAATTGATGAAAGCAAATTTTACTCACCATAAGTTCTTTTATATTTATCTTAAAATTCATTGACATAATTTAACTGAATCTTGTAGTTGGATTCTCAATCAATTGTTCGATATGTAAATTAAATATTTTTGTTTAGAACATGTTTTAATTTGGTTACCACATATAATACCATTGGTAAAATTCTCAATATTTCTTCATTATCAAAGATCCAGAATAAAATATTTAAGTTCTTTTAATTCAGTACACGTTACGAAGTGGTAAACGTTCATTGGAAGTCAAGAACAGTATAAAAATATTAAGCATCTTATATTTGAATATAGGAGAAACACAAAAATATTTTATTTATTTTCAGGTTCTTCCATCTGAAAAATCATTCTTTCGAGAAAAGATTGCTTATCACCCCCTCCTCTAATGAATCGTAAAAGAAAATCAACAACCTCTCGTAAATCAAAGGGAAAACAGAAATGTTTTCGAATCACGGATATAAAAGTTGGGGGAAATTCTTTTCTTTCATCTTTCTCTTCTTTTATACTTTTACTGGAAGAATTTGATTCGCGCTTCATTTGAACTCGAAATTCTCTTATGGATCTTCTTTGAAAGAACCACGAATTAGTTCTGGAGAGATGATGTAGTAAGTTCTCTGGAAAATAAAGAGAACTTGAAAGTTTTTTCAAGTATGATACTGATTGTTTTGAAGTTCAAGTCGAGATACGTAACTTGATAAGTACTTCCACTTCATCTCTGACTTTATAGCTTTCATCATCTTAAAATTTTTAGTATTAACAATTTGGTATTTGAGGATCGGGCAGTTTTGCAGAAATTGGGAAACATTTTAGAAAAATAAATTACTTAGAATATTAAATTATTGATTATTTAGTTTAATTTTAATCAAATACTTTTCAAGAATGTTTTTTCGTATGCAATTATTGTTTTCAAATAATGTTAGATTTTAATATTTTTCTATTATTACATATTAAAAAGAAATTGCTGTTAAAAAATATTTTAAATGTCTTTATAAAAATATTTTGCAAATTAGAATTCATTAAGATACATGTATGTGTTTTAAATAAAGTCTTTTCAAAATAATTCCATTATTGGATATGCAAAATACTTTCAGATTAATTTCAACAACACAAAAAAAAAATTAACAGCGATGTAAACTTTTAAAATTAAATGCAATTTTAAAGAAAAGTCTTAATAATATTATCTATTCTTTAAGCAAAATATAATAATAATATTAAATAATTCAAAAGACATAGATTACTAAAAAATATTTTGTAGCTTAAAAGTCATTTATGATACATTATGCTCTTTAAAAATTGTAGTATATCATATTGTCATATAAAATAAAATTACAGTGTTCTGAAATGATAATTATTTCGGCTTTTATTCTACATTAATATTTAATTGAAAATTAATAATTTTAAATTTGTTTTTATCTTTTTAATCTAAGATTATTTTTTATCATCCAACTGCACCTTTAAATCACAAACAAAAATTTTTGAAAAAAAACTTGATATTGTCTTATTTGTTAATAAACAGCACTTTCGTTTATAAAATATCTTTATTTAATGCAATTTTAGAATCATTCATCATGGAAACAAGAAAGACATAATGACATTTCTGCCTCCAGAAGTTTCAACATGAGAAATTGAGAATGTGCTTTATTTGATAATTATTAAGAAAGTTATCTTATTGCTTTTAATATTACCATTTATTATGAAACTACTGTAAAGAAAATAAATTATCTTAATTAAACCTTATAATGGGTTTAGTCATTGTAAAAAGGCTAGTAAGAGAAGTGGGTTCCCTTATTGAATTTCTCTGCATCTTATAACTTTATATATATTTTTAATTACTTATACGCAAGTTACTCATGTATTTTAGGGTTTCTTCCTAAATTATTAATCACCTTTAGTGCATATGTTTTTATTATTTTACATGAATTTTTGCTTTATTTTTTGAGCTAGAATGAAATCATCTAACGATAGAATTCTAAAAATATAAATGTTTTTAATTTTTGCAGAATAGTAATTTAAAAACTGTTAATTTGATTTATATTGTAATAATATTTTTTCATAATTGAAAATACTAATGATATACTATCATTTACCTAGATTTAAACAAAGACTTCTTTAAAAACTTTCATGCATTTTTTAAAGCGACATCAAGTTTCTAAGAACTCCTAAAATGCTTTATATAAAACCCCTCACAATTAAGGGATATTCAATGCTAGTCTGATGAATTTTGAAAATAGAGAAAGGAAAGAGTAATTTTCTATTCGTTTCGTATCGCGTATTTGTATAATTCATTGTTTATGAATGTATAAATTACTAAATATTAGTGACAGCTAAATAAAAAATATTATCATTTAAAAAATCCATAAAATGTTCAAATAATTAGTTATGTAGCTTTTTAAAATTATAATCTTATTTTCACCACAACTAAAAATATTTAAGAAGAAAGTTAGTGCAAGACAGAAATGCATATTTTTAAATTTTTTTTTTATTTTAATTACTAATGTTTTATTATTTAATTTTTATTCTATCCTATAATGTTCATTATATTTTAATAAAAATCAAATACGATAATGACATTCACATTGCATTTAAATCCACAAATTTCTAAAATTGAATATTAAATTATTTCTTTTTAAAAAGTGTAAAATGTTCAAACCAAAATGCGATTGGGAAAAATTTTGTTAATTCAAAAATAAGTATAAGTAAACAATAATTAATTTGTCATCGGAAATGCAGCAATATAATTTAACAGACTGAAAACTGCCTAAAAATAATTATGTAAAAAGCAAAATGTAAGCCATACCTTTCGTTTGGATGCTGCTATTCTCTGATCCCTTACATCTTCAGTCTCCCCAGGTGGCTTGTTCCCCCAGACAACGTTTGCTATCCCTTGTGTAAAGTATACAGCAGAACAATCAGCGGGAAAAAGTACACCAGTGTCATTAGGGCCATACTGAAAGTAGTACCTTTGCTCCGAAGTTTCCCAAGCTTCAGTACAGATGTACCTCCTTGTAGTATCATTGAATCCATCCCATGCTGGACGTACCTCAGGCAAGACAGAACTGCTGCTGGTAGAGGTGTAATAAGAGCCACCACCCATACAAGGACTATTATCAACTTGGCTTGTAGTTTGGTCATCCGTGGCCTCAATGGATACAGGATGGCGATGTATCTGTTGATACTAATGGCAATGAGTGTGTATGCACTGATGAAGACAGATACTACTTGAGCATATGACACTAGTACACTCATTTACTGCACCAAATGGCCAATACTGCAACAAAAAGGTTAGACACAAAATCGAAAAGGAATACATAGACATGACATCAAGATATCGCCAACAGCTAAGTTTATTATGAAGAAATTGTGGTGACTGTCCTCATGCGCTGGTATGCGAGGACTATGTGAAAAGACCATACCATTTCCACCAACTTGGCAGCAACAGATACGGTAATGTACATAATATGCATAACTGCTTTCGACAGTCTTTGGTACAGATACCGATAGTTCTGAATCTGGATGATCGTCATTTTCTCGGAGTTGTTTCCAATCAACTCTTGAGTTATGTTCATTGGAAGCATTTGTTTTTCTGTGTGGTCTCAGGTACGTGAAAACTAATTAGTGAATGTTAATGCTTGTTCAGTAAAAATACATTTAATGATTGTTCTATTGCGAAGATTATTATATTGTGAAATATCACTAACGAATATTGTCATTTGAGCGAAATGTTTTCACGAAACCATGATATGAAAATACTTATCTAAAGAAAAATATGCAAATGTTATTATGCATCGGCTTTTAAATTTTGTTTATTAATTAATTGTTCCCATAATTTTTAGAGCGTTTAAATTTTTCTCCGACTAATTTCGAAAAGAAGTTCGATTTATAAGGAATAAGTGTAGTTAAATTAATAATTGGTCTTTCAGAGGAATTTACTGCTTAAAAAGCATTTTTAGAATGTGTTCTTTTTAATGCTTCTTTTTTTTCATAGCAAATAAAAATTGAAGACACGATAAATAAATTGATGTAAAAAATTGAATTCTTTATCAAATGGCCGAAATAGTAGCATGTGTTTTGTCCATAAATCTGCACATATATGTCCAAACTTAAGTCATAAAGCGACTTAACAATACATTAAAAAATTAGGAAAATACGAAAAAAGATTAAAGTGGCAATCATGCCATCAAATACTGACAGAAAATTGTTCAAAATAAAAATGAGAACAATAAAAAAAACGACGATATTCGTTTGAGAACACACCTTGCTGTTTTATGTCTTTACATAAAGTTAACAACCTTAGTTGTGAAGCGGTCAAATCTTTGTGTTTATGCTTTAAAAGGTTGATATAAAAAATATTTTAGCATGCTCAAAAATAAAATGCCTCATAAAACATTATTATTTAATTCATTCTTTAACGCATAACGAGTGAAAAGTTCATTGTATTTAGAGTTTGAATTACTTTTAATCTAGTACGTGTAAAAATAAAGTATTAAATTTAAAATGATTATTTATAGAAAAAAAATCCTTATATTCAATATTGAATATTTAAAATGACTGTAAATATACTGCATTTTTTTATTACTTTTAAATTACTTTAAATATTTATTCAATTTATTGCCCAAATATGTTGAAAAAAATGCTATAAATGATACTGAGTTGTATTCTGAAGAAAACTGAATCAAACATTCGAAAAAAAAAATATTTGAAAGATGGTTTTGTAATGAAACAAACAATTTTTTTGGATTTTTTTAATTAGCCCAACAAACTAGATAAACAATAAAAATCACCAAATAATTTTTCGATTAAAAATCAATTCTTTTTTTTTCCCTAAGATTATCTCTTTTTTAAGTTCGTTGAAAATGTGTATTACTTTTCGTGGAAATAGTTATTAAGGAATTAGTTTTTAAAAAGTATGTATTAATTTTACTTATTTGAAATTTATTTTTCTGCTGCAGTCATAAAAAAAAGAACTTTAAAAAGTGTCCACATGAATAATTTCCTTGCGTATTTAGTCGTTACAATAATATACTTTATGGTATAATGGTAGAGAACACCAATAAACAGTCTTTTAGTGTTTCAATCACATTGGTTAAGGTTGTGGAAATTTTCTTTTTATCCTTGAAAATTATTAAACCTGGAAAAAAAAAGAAAAAAAAAAACATAAAAAAGAATAAAAAGAATAAAATAAATAAAAAGTCTGCAAAACACCCTAAAAATTTCAAACAAAAATAACTTAAAAATTACTTTTTTTAATAAATTTTTTAAAAGCAGTAATATTTTATATCTTTAAGTTATTAATGAATTTAAAATTAATTGAGGATTTTTCCGCTATTTTTATTGCATTATTCAAAAATTTACAACGAAAGTAGTAACCAAATCAACATTATACTATACATATTAAAACCTTTAGCAGGAAATTTGTTTAACTAATAAATTTAAAGATATTTTAAATCCTAATCAATGGTGATTTGCAGGCAAATATCAAGAACAAGACGTCGCAAAATGACGTGAGGGCAAGCAAAAAATGCATGTAAGGTAGCACCAGTAGTGCAAGACTACACTAAAGTAGTAAGTAAAATAATAGTAAAGTAGTACAGTAAAGTTCTAATAAGACTGTAACAGGATTAAAGGCACTGCTAAGAATTTCAATTGAGTTTATAGGTGGTATATTCATAGAAAGACACAATCTGGACAATTTTACTGAAAAGCTGGTGTAGGAGTGTAGGTCCTGAAGACATTTCGAGGAGGAGCGTAATGTGAAAAACATAATTTAAAAAGTTTCTATTCTACAAAAGTGTCATTTCAATGCAATTATTTCAAACTACAGGTACGGCTGTATTAAAGTTTGAAGTCATATTTTTGGGAAAACAGAAAGCAATAAATTTTTTTTTGTACAATTTCTAAATGTTTGTTTAAATTAATTTTGGACTATTATGATTTCTTCATATTTAAAATACCAAATACTTTTTCTGTTTTCAATTTCTTGTCTGCTTTGTTTTGTGGAATTACGGCTAAAGTAATTATTTAGCAATACGTAACTTT
>BPLR01019868.1:0-13933 GCA_021605095.1 Caerostris extrusa
ACGGACACGGAGTAACAATGCCCTGCACACAACGCTCATTACGATCCTATTAGACCGACTCACTTTTAACGTGGATTCCGGAACCACTACAAACAACCATGGCACCGCCGGGACTCGAACCCGAAAACCGTGGTATCGAGCGCCAGGGCACTCGGCCATTCAGGCCCATTTCACATATATATAATACAATAAATTGAAGAATGAAAACTTCTTTATTTATAGGAAAATTCAAACATTTTAATATTTACGTTAGAAATTACGCTGGTGACATTTTGAAATTTTAATTTTTATATTTAATTATTTATTTTTGATAATTGACAGCTTTTAGCACTAACAGTTTTTTCATTAAAATAGAAGTATTTTAATGGGTTAACTTCAATAAATCTTTATTACTCAAACTTTCATAAAATGATGGTAATAAAATTATATAATGAAATTAATAATAGGATATTTGATGTAATTTCATTAGTTGAAAAATCAAAGAATAACGCGACATGGCATGATAGATTAATTGGAATTTTTAAATACTTCCTAAACTCATATCATTAAAAAATTATTTAATTTTCCTTTATCTTAAGAATGCTTTGTTTCTGAATAATATCCTCTTGAATAAATATTTTCTTAGTAAATAGTATGTAAGCCTATATAAACACAAAAACAAAATAATGATGCAATTTAAAAAAAAAAAAAAAAAAGTGCAAAGATTTATTTAGAAGTCAAAACGTCGACAACATATATTAACACCAAATTCAACATCAATATACTGTGTTTAGAATTTTTAGAACCCGAACCTGATTTATTAAAATAAATTCATTCTTGTAAAATAAGTTGGGTTTTTTATTTTTTTTTTTATTTTTTTTTTTTAAGAAGTAATATGATT
The DNA here is from genome assembly GCA_021605095.1 of Caerostris extrusa. Classification (NCBI taxonomy): domain Eukaryota; kingdom Metazoa; phylum Arthropoda; class Arachnida; order Araneae; family Araneidae; genus Caerostris; species Caerostris extrusa. The sequence goes on from BPLR01019868.1 coordinate 881, forward strand.
TTTTAAAAGATCGTATGGTATATTTACGAGTAACTAGTGCTCTGGTGCTCGGTACCACAGGTTTTGGGTTCGAGTCCCGACACTGCCATGGACGTTTGTAGTGGTTCGGAATCCACCTTTAAACCGTAGGTCCCGGCCAATATGACTGTAGAGCATTGGCGTAGGGCTGACAATCTTACCCCATTAAAAGAAACCTCTCCTGTCAAGAAATCTGCCAGTAAGCAGACGGCCTTAGCCCACCATGTGGCTGTTTCGCTAATGATGATGATGGTATATTTAGTTTCATTATAGCAACTTTAATTAAAAACTTCAAAGGTTATTTAAGTAAATAAAACGTATTTTGTGTTTTCTTTTATAGTGAAACAATTTGATCATATCTTATTTCTACTTTAAAAAAAAAAATTCTGCCATAGGATCTATAATTAAACCACATTTCCACCAGAAAATTTTAGACAATACTTTTAAATCTAATTTAAATTTTTTTTTTTTTTATTTATATTGGGGACAATGTATTTCTATCATTACCATAAGGAAAAGTCCTTTGCTCGAAGTATTTATATGTTATATGGGGAAAACCCGAAACAACCTCCCGGAAGCCCGTGTTTCGATACGAGACTTTTACATATGTTATAATTACCCCATTTCTCCTCGTTTCTAAAAGCAGTGACTTCAAACCACGCCATCGGTGAATACCGAACATTTGCCTTGTTGCACACTGGTCTTACTACTGAATGAATAGACCGAATCAAACTGATAAGTCGTCCATAAAAATACAGAATTAAATAACCTAAAAATATCTGTGTAATGCGAAAAGTCTTTTAAAAAGAGTTAATTGAAAGGTAATTATGTCGCATCTTTAAAAATTACATTTTTAAAGAATGTAGATTTAATACAAGTGCTGTGCTAAAAAATCTTCGTATCTGTAGAATCAGAAAAGGGGCTCTATAGCATCTAGCCAATCCTTAACAGCTGTCTAGTCTCTAAAATAAGTCACTTTAAAAACTCTTTTCCGCATAAGCAACATTTAATTAACGACGAAACACATTATAAAATTACACCTTCATATACACACCATCGACCACAGCAATACGAACATAAAACTGAAGTTCCGGGTTGGATCACTTAGTCAGAAAGGAGGTTCGACGACCGCTCTCTTCGAGTCGTAGAGATAAGTGGGGCCTGTGTCCTCCTTTGATTCACCATAGGGGACTCAAAAATATTTAGAAGCATTAAGTAGAAGAAATCATTAGGAACTCTTAGTCCGGACCGTCCAGAAACATCAGAAGTCTGTTCTTGGATCACCCCCTCCCCTCCCTATTAAGTGCTCCTCATTTATTAAATATTTTTATTAAATAATTTAAATACTGTTTTAATTTTAATACTGTTTAGATACTGTTTTCATTTGCTAGTAAATGGGGATAAAACCATTTTGACCCAAGCCCTTTTCCTCCTCGAATGACTTCTGTCTGATCAGCATTGTTTCTTTTAACCTGTAAAAAGGAATTTAAAACCTCATCAGACGACTATTCCAAAGGAAAATTATCTGCATAGGTCTGGTTAAAACATCCGAGAGAGTTTTTCAGTTTGACAGTTCGCACTTCATTATTTTTGCTAGAATTGCATTACCATTTTTAAATTGAATATTTTAACAGATCTATCATGTTAGCAAGAGGCCAATTAAGACGTTTCTCGAAATTACGATAATCGAGAACTATATGAACGATATATATATAATACATAATTGAATAACAAACACTACATTAAATATTTAATTTCTTTTTTTTTTTTTATTACACATAAAATTTAAAAAAGAAAATCTGAATTAAATGAAATTTTAAAATTTATTTACTATTATTATTTTATTTATTTTTTACTAGACAATACACATTATACACATTTTTTACTAGCAATTAGACACATACAATATTTAATACATTTAAAGTAAAAAGAAAATTATAGCTTCAGGGAAGGACTCCGCTTCGAGCCGAAAAACTGAAACTCGACTAGGCGCATGATTGCGTGAAATATACTTCCTCTCCAGGTGAGAGTCTGTAAGCCAATTGATCATTTCTCCTGAACGTCACAGGTGGCGCTCTTGCTAGCGTGTAAGAAGAAGCATGGTTACAGCAAAAGTTTGATGTGAATTTTTTCAAAAATGTGATTTTTAAATATTGACTGATATTTTCATGATTTTTCAACTTTTTTTCAACTTATTTCTCAGGTAAAGTGGCACTGGATCCTGATCTTTTTTGGGAATGATGCGTAGGTGCCAAATCGTCTGAAGACGACTTAGGTACTGGTCTGGGTGTCGTGGGCAGTAGAGCAGCCACCATACTGCGATCTATTGAGACTCATCCTCTGACTGGAAGATTTGTATTTGAACTCTGTTGCAGCATGTTTTGTTGTTTTTCTGTTCTTTTTTTTTATTTTTCATTGTTCTGTAACTGTTCATATAATCTGCCATTGGAAATAAAAAATAAAAAAAATTTTTTTTTTTACTATTATTTTTATTTATTTATATATTTTTTAATTAATTAGTTATTTTTATTTATTTATATTTTTAATTAATTAGTTATTTTTATTTATTTATATTTTTTAATTAATTAGTTATTTTTATTTATTTATTTATTCATTTTTTATTTTATTTTATTTTTTATTTATTTATTTATTTTTTTTTTTTTTTGCCATTTCAATAATGGATATATTTGTTAACACATTTGTTATTTTCAAAAACAAGTAATTTTTCTTTATCCTTCGCGCAGTTTCGAATTTTTAGTATTGAATTTTTAACAAAATATATCAGTTTTTAATACATTTCTTTGTTTAATACATTTTTGTCATTTTAATTGTTTAATAATTAAAACTGTTTTCTGAATTTTATTTTGGCATACTATCTTTGCATTAAATATGTTGTCAAATTATTTTAAATGAATGTCGAATTATTTTAAATGTATTGTAGTAAGAAATAAATTATCCATTTAAAATTTAAAGGTATCAAATGATATGTGGATTTCGCTCAATTAAGGAAAAAAATGTTATATATAAACTATAATTTATTTCTATCTGCTCTTTGTTTTTTTTAATTTTTAAAATTAAATTTAAAATTGTATGCAATAGTAATAAAACTATATGGAATAATATAGAAATTTGGTACTTAACACAAAAAAAAAAACAATATGTCATGTATGAGAAGAATGAACAATTACGTATAGGTAAATAATGGATAAATATCATATTTTTTTAATTAGCATCATTTAAAAAATCTTATTTTTAAGAATTTTATTATTTCTGGATGCGAGAGCATATGCAGCGTATATGCATACGAATGCCGCTTACAAGATTCAGTTCCAACAATAAATGGGAAATAAAAAATTGCTTCCGATTCTTTAAGTCACATTAGAAGACGAACCACAGATTACAGCTAATCTATAAATTTTTATTAAAAATAAAATAATTCTAAAATTGATGTTTTGAAAGATTTTTAAAAGACGATAAACAAAATATATTATTAGTTGTGGAAAAAATTTTTTTGAAATTAAAAAAAAAAATTAGCAAGGTAAGTGGATGTATGTTGATGAATAATTTATAAATGACAAATATTAATAAGATTAAAATTAATTTAAGGTCATCACAATTATGTGAAATAGTTATTGTAGTAAACTTTAGCTGTACATGCTTAATTAATTTTTGGAAAAAGTGTTTAAAAACTTTTATGGGTATAAACATAGTATATCTACAAACCAACAAATTATTTTTTACTCTATTAGTTCCTCTGACACACGACAGATGACGCCACAATATGGGAATTTTCTTTGATATGGATCATTCCTAGATGATATTTAAAAAAACAGTTCGAACACACCGAATCATTAACATGATTCTGAACAGCCCATCAATACTTCAGAGTCGTTTTCAAAAAAAAAAAAAAAAAAAAAAAATGTTTCATTAAAAGACGAAATATTTTCTCAAAAGAACCATTTTTCCACCCCACCCTTCTATCCCGCAAATGAGTATGACTCTGACCCTTGACATTTGTCTCTCTGTCTTGGTGCTTCGTTCAACTAATCGCATTGCGCAGAGGATGCTGATCGATGCTTCCGGTGAAAGGTAACTATCTGTTGCAACCGACGTATCAATTTGGAGTTTTTATGTGGTAAAGAACAACAAATACCACCACATCTTAATTTTGAACAGAAATTAAAAATGTACATTCATAAAATTTAAAAAAGATCAAAATAAACTTAAAACATATTTACTAAACGAGGAATATTATAAATATTCACTAAAGGAACAAAATTTAAAAAAGTTAAATTTAAGTTGGAAAAAAGTATGTCAAAGACAATTGGTACAATTTGGGCCCGTTGTCCGATGTATAAAAACATTGAACAGATAGATTAAACAGTTAGATAAAAACATTGAAGGAAAAGAAACCATCCAGGAATTTCAGCTGGACTAATGATTAAAAAAAAATTAATGAAAATTTATCGGCAGTCAACAATTGGATGTCGCATAAGCATTATCTAGCAAGAAAGGGGAATGTTTCTTTCTAATGCAACTGGTAAACGCAGACAGCTTGGTCTTAGACGCCTTAAGGCAAGTGCTGCACAGACGTACTCACTTTGTATTACCCAGGGGGCGCGTGTAACTTGAAGATAAGCCACGGACGCGGAGTAACGATGCCCCCCGCAACGCTCTACTATCCTATTAGACCGGGACCTACTTTTTAAAGTGGATTCCGAACCACTACAAACAACCATGGCACCGCCGGGACTCGAATCCGAAACCTGTGGTACCGAGAGCCAGAGCGCTAGCCACTCGACCATTCAGGCCCAGAAAGGGTAAAGTAATTTAGAGAAAATTAAAAATTTATGAAAACAATCCATAATTTAAGGCCAAACAAAGTAGCTCAGATTAATAATAAATTGATCACTAATGGAGAATTTTCGTGGTTGGAGAAAAACTCAACAGTGATATCAAAAACAGTCGATGTCTCCTCCTACAATTACAAACACCTGGATCATATACAGCTAATCTTCTTATCGCTTCATTGTCGATATGATCGAACTTTTCAGAAATTTTGAAATTATGATCAACAATAGGAACAAGGTTTAGATCTCTGTGGATTTTTTTCTTTTCTTTCTAACAACCAAGAGACATTTACTATACTGGCTACCATTTTATTTCGAAATGTTTGCAAATTGGGTATGGTGGTTGAAGCCTAAACGGGACAGCCATATAAGATAATAGACCTTATAATAGATTTGTAGAACAGAAGCTTGTATCTGATCATTAGCCTGCTCTTTGGAGAAATTAGGAGTTTGATTTGAATACTCATAGCTATTGATTTAGCGACTACTCTTTTGATAGGTGGAGAGGGATGAAAGATAATTTTTCGTCTAGTACCAATCCTAGGACGTACTTATATTCAGTAACCCAGGCTCACAGACTGGCTAAAAATAGTGAAATTATTTAAATTGTAATTTTTACGAGTATACATTTGACATGACTTTTCTCTGGATTTAATTTGATTTTCCAAATCAAATATTGGAATTAATGGTCATCTGGACTTGTGTCTTTTCACGTGTTTTGGTTTTCTGAAAGTTCTTTTCACGAGGTTTTGCGAAGGACAAATTTCTTTCTCTTCTCAATTAGAAAGTAAAGCAGCTGAAATCTCATTTTATGAGGGAAAAGGGGGATTCAGATTTATAAAAAGAGATCAGATTTATTTAATTTTAGATTTATTAAAAATGGATCATGGGTTCTACTTCATCCTCATTTTGTTTAATACAATTAGTATTAGACATCTATTTGATTGTTGTTTTTTTACCTCATTAATATTAAAATTAATGAAAACACATCGTCCTTATATATAACTTACTTTACATCGATTCTAACTACTTATACCACTGTGCCTAAAAAGTAAGACCAATTATTATTTATTTTTTTCAAAAACTCTTTATTTATTCTTCCAAATTTATTTCATCGCCTACAAAGTGATTCCCTCCGGTCACAATGCACTTATGCCAACTTTTTTTCCAATCTTCAATGCATGCTAAAGAGTCATCGGCAGAGATGGCCTTCAAAGTGCGTTGAATCTCTTCAATCGATTCAAAACGGTATCCCCAGAGTGGTCTTTTGAGTTTAGGGAATACAGAAGTCGCACGATGTGAATACGGTAGTTGTGGAACGATATGGGGTTGCATTTTTGGAGATAAAGTCACGAAGAATTAATGCAGTGTGAGCAGGCGCATTCAGTGTTTTCGGTACTAATCGAGATTTGATGCGTTTGAGGGCTAAGATGGAATTGACCGATCCTTTTGTAATTCATACATCATCAGCAAGGTCTTACATTTTAAATCGACTGTTTGCAAGCACCAAATCTTTAATTTTTGCGCAGTTACCTCTAAAACTTTACTCAAACGTCACTCGCTGGCCTTTTCGTTGATGGGCTGTTCATGAAATAAGCAAATAGTACGTGAAGCCTTCCGATGTTCAAGAAAGAAAGATTTAATGCAATTTTGTGTTTGGTTCAAATTCTTTCCCTCCAACCATTCAACTTTTGTTAATAGCGTCCGAAAGAAACATTGTTGCTTAATTGTACGATGAAGCTATTGTATTGTACGTAAGAACATAACATAATATAAATTATTGTATAATTCTAAGAACATAACGTAATATAAATTATTGTATAATTCTAAGAATATTACGTACTCGAAAAAGTAAATCATGATATTTTGTATTTTTTTAGCTTAATATTGCATTTCTTTGAACGACATTTTTAATTTTAATTTTTAAATGAGTGAAATAAACAAATAATGTTTATGTTTATGTCATTGAATAGTTATATGTTTTGAAAGCTGATAACATTTCGATAAATTGAGATAAAGTAGCTTACATGTGAGCTTAAATTGCAAAACACCTGATCAAGTCAAGTCAAATTTGAAAGCTGAATTAAAACATTTTATTGAAAAATCAGTGTAATTAATTTTTAGAATGAACAAAATTATTAAAAAACATTCAAAACGTGTGTTACAATTCCATTAAAAATATTCAAAAAGTTTTCCCCTCCCCTTTCTTTTAAATGAATTTAAATTTATTTTTTCTTTTCATTTTTATTCTTTTTTTTCATATAAGAATAGGACAAAAAAAAAAAAATAATAATAGAATAGGTGAAAATAAATAATATAATATTAATCATTTATTTTTGTTGTTTTTAAATGACGAGACTATAACAGGAAGTCCTTCACCCATGGAATGCAAGATCATTAGCAAATTCAACATAACTCCGGACGCATCCCAAAAGGCTCTTTTTTTTTTTTTTTTGTTCTAATGCAGTTGGCAACCATTTAGACAATTGTCTTTGATGCTTTAAGGCAAGCGCTGCACTGACGTTACTCACTTAGCGCTACCCAGAAGGTGCGTGTAGCTTGAAGATAAGCTACGGACGCGAAGTAACACTACCCCTCGTAAAGATCTACGATCATGTCAGACCGGGACCTACGGTTTTAAAATGGATTCCAAATCACGACAAACATCCATGGCACTGAGAGCCGGAGCTCTAGACACTCGGCCATTCAGAACCCATAAAAGGCCTGCTACATTGCATTCACACAGTGCCATTAACAGCAACACAAAGAGCTGAATTTGCACCTCACGAATAGTATCTTCAGGATGGGTTTACACCTTCCAGTTTGAGCCAAATTGAAGGACCTTCGGCCTATGGATTAATCGTCCTTTTGCCACGCATAAACAAAGGGACATTTCGGTTCAACCTCATTGTTCGAATTTTAACCGGGACTGACTAATTCTTAATTCCAACAATCTATCCGACAGATCGCTATCGATCCTCATTTATGTATAAATTAAATTATTTAATGGTGGAATTAAACATCTGAAGCAACGAATTTTTTAAGCTCAACTTTTATTTAATTTTTAATTTCAATTTTAAGTTTTTTAATTTTATTTAAAATGCTTATTCCATTTTCTTTTTATTATAATTTTTATGAAATAGTTCAGTCTTTTTTTATTTCACGTATCGAAAATACACAGTAAAATTACACATTTAAATTGTCATCACAAAATATTTTTTTAAATTCAGGGCCTATTTCACAAATGAAAAAGAAAAATTATCTTTGATTAAGAAATAAAAAAAACAAAGAAACTGATAAGAAAAAGAGAGGGAAATATATTCAAAGAAGACAAGAAAGCAAATCATTATTCCTATATTAAACAAAACAGGGTCTGAATGGCCGTATGGCTAGCGCTTGGTACCACAGGTTTCGGGTTCGAGTCCAGGCGGTGCCATGGATGTTTGTAGTGGTTCGAAACCCACTTTAAACAGTAGGTCCCGGTCTAACATGATCGTAGAGCGTTGCGGAGGTACTGTTACTCCGCGTCCGTAGCTTATCTCCAAGCTACACGCACCTCCTGGGTATTGCTAAGTGTGTAACGTCGGTGCAGCGCACGCCTTAAGGCATCCAAGACAATTGTCTAAAGTGTTTGTCAGCTGCATTAGAACAAATATATATACATATATCAAATAAAACATGTATCACTACGCGATGTAAAAATGTACTAGTACGCACTGAGTACGGACATCTGTGTGTTAAACAAACGATGGGCGATTCAAATCATTTCAATGATTCCAACCGTTCGAAAATTTGTTTGAATGATTCGAATCAAAAGATTTGTATCAAAGAGAATTTCCATATCATGGAGCCATCTATTGTTCTGTAGAGAAACAAATAGTATAAATAATTTGTTGACAAACATATACTGCTAAATTTTTCTGCTATGACTCTTTCAAGTAAATGTATTAAATTTAAATTAACACTTTTTATTAATAATTTATATTTGTTAATTATTTACCACAATGCATAATTTTCCACTTCCTCATTAAATTTCTTTAATTTCTAAAAATTGCTGCATTTTTTCCTACTACAAATATATTTCATTTGCCCCTTGTTTATTTATTATCTTGTTAAATACCCAAATTTTAAAATAATTTTATTTTTAATAAATATTTACAAATTAATTATAGTCTGTAATTTGAAGAATTGAAGCAAATTTTATTTCCGATGTATTACTTGAAATGAATTTCGAAGGCGAAGATAAATTTTGTTTGCGGAAACGTATAGAATGTTGCAAATGGCATTCGGTGAGCATTCCTATATCGGAAAGAAATGTTTGGAAGTGGTATAAACAGTTCAAAGAAGGCAGAGAACGCGTTGAAGACGAAGAGCCCTCTGGTCAACCATCAACCTCAACCGACGAAGCTCACGTCCAAAAAAATTAAAGATTTGGTGCTTGCAAACCGTTGATTTACAATTAGAGACCTTGCTGCTGATGTTGAAATTTCAAAAGGATCGGCCAATTCCATTTTAAAAAGATTTTTTGTGCCTCAAACGCTTCAAATCTCGATTGGTACCGAAAACACTGAATGCGCCAGTTCACACTGCATTGATTCTTCGTGACTTTTTCGCCAAAAATGAAACCCATATCGTTCCATAACCACCGTATTCACACCGTGCGACTTCTGGCTATTCCCTTAATTCAAAAGACCATTCCGGGCACACCATTTTGAGTCGATTGAGGAGATTCAACGTGAATCGGCGCTTGAAAAAGTTGGCATAAGCGCATTGTGTCCGGAGGGGATTACTTTGAAGGCGATGGAATTAATTTGGAAGAATAAATAAAGGGTTTTTGAAAAATAAAATATTTGGTCTTACTGTTTGGGCACAGTAGTATATTAATAAATACATCCATTTCTTAAATGTATCCGATTCAATGATGAAAATAGTTATTAAAAATATATTAAATAAAAAATAATTTATTATCTATGCAATAAATAAAAAATAATTTTTAACATTCTATACTAATCCTAATTTTCTTATAAAATTAGTTTCAATAAATTAGTTTTGTTCTGAATTTCCGATACCATACGAAATGATGCGGTAATTCCGGTGCAAATTACGCGACTTTATTTCATACAATTCCAACGTTTGCTAAATAGTATAAATTTAATGAGTATATGCCTTAAAATCTAAAGAAGATTATCAAAAACAAATATTTCATTATTGCTGTAAAAAAAAATTAATATTTAAAGATCAAATTCACTAAATTAAAAAAATGGTTTTTACGAAATCATAAATAATTTTTTTAAACTTGATGTAATATCACCGCTGTTCTTTATAATTTTATTTTATTTTATTTATTTATTGTGCATTACAATTCTTTGAACGGACTAACTAAATGAATTTGTGTGAAATTAATTATATTCGCTGATGTATGGTAATATTATGTTATATACTATTTATATGCAATTTAACTGACTCTGTTTTAGACACTAAATTAAAAGTATTCATATCAAAAAATATAATTTGATGCTTCCATTTAGTAAAAATTTTTGGATATCTTTAAATAAGCAATTCAGAATTATTTATTAGTCAATATTTTGATATGAATATAAGGTCTCAACAATTTAATATTTGAATTTTTTTTTTTTGACGTATTAAAGTAGAAAATTATTTATGAGTCATTTTAATTTTACATTGAAAATCAGTGTCAAAAGAATGTAAAAAAAAAAAAAAAAAAAAAAATTCTCTTCCTTTACTTTCACTGATTGTATAAAATTCAAATCTATAAAGATAATCCTCTTTTAAGGAGAATTGTTTACGTTTTACTTGTTTTTATTAGAAAACAAATAAGTTTAAATGGATAATTTAGACTCTCTTGAATGATAATTAAGATTGTTTCTGAAAAGATTTGGTTAAGTTTTTAAAGTCTCAGAAATAGGTTCAACAATTTTAAATTTGGTAACAAAAGAATTCGTATTCGAAATAACCAAAATTATTATGGAAATATAATTTTTGAAAAAGATTTATAACGAATCATAACTTTGTAACTAGTTAGATACAGATATAATGACTCCTTGAGTAGTTTTGGCTGAGTACGGTGGTTTTGAGTCGGTTGACTTTGCCTTTATCTCGGTTTGTCCATTTGTTCTTGGATCAAATCTTCCAGGTAGTATAGTTTATTTGATTATTTTTCATCTAGTTTGTCTTTTCAGGTAAGCCACCTGTATTTCCTACTCAATTATAATTTGTTTATTTTTCAATTCCTGTAAATCAAGAAGGTCCTACACTTAGTGTGGGAGGGTTCGAGCTTGATATGGCGGAAATTGTCGCTAATGCCAATTTAATGGCCTACATTTCCAGACCTCAGACCTTGCATATAAACCTCATACTGACATTCTTATAAATTTACAATTAACATATCAACATAAAACTCGTTGCTTCATCATTGCATTTGAAGTTCCAAACGGCGTAATACCGAAAGCACATCCCAGAGCTCTCAAAGATAATATAACTTCAAAAGTCACCATCTTAAAACAGATTGATTATATGTGTATTACAAGACAGGAAAGCTACTTTTATCCCCTACTCATTTTGAAACCGCCAGAGAAGTGGCAATCATGGAAGCCATCCTGGCTGTCCCAATCAAAGCATCTCTTTATCACGAAAAAGATATCTACCAGATTTCTACAGCTTAGTATCCTTACAGATATATCACACACAGAACTGCAACGGAATTGGAAGAAGAAAACAACTTGTCCGTCATAGAACTTCGCCGATTTGCAGGAAAACGAGCAACGCCTATCCTCTCCACTCCAGTTTTAGTTACTATTTCAGGTACGATTTGGCCAAACTATGTCCGATTATGGTTAACACAACAAAAAATTGCTCTGTTTTATAAGAAACCTTGTCGGTGTAAAAATGTCATTCAATATCATCCAACAGCGAATAGCAAAAATTCAGTTGCCTGTGAATACTGTAATGCCCAACATTTCAGAGAATAGTGCTTGACCCAAATTCCCAAATGTATCTATTGTAGTGCAAATCACAAAGAAATGGACTCAATTGTCCTAAACGAAAAAGCAAAAGAAAATTTTCTAAATTTTTTTTTTCTTCTAATGCAGTAGGCAAACACTTAGCAGCTACCTTGGATGCCTTAAGGCAAGAGCTGCACAGATGTTACTCACTTTGCATTACCCAGGGGCACTTGTAACTCGAAGATAAGCCACGGACGCGGAGTAACAATGCCCCCGCAACGCTCTACGATCATATTAGACCGGGACCTACGGTTTAAAGTGGATTCCGAGCCACTACAAACATCCATGTCACCGCCGGGAAACTAACCCGAAAACCTGTGGTACCGAGCGCCAGAGCTCAGCCACTCGGCCATTCAGGCTCCATTTTCTAAAATTTAAAACTCTCAATAGAATTTCTTTTGTTGAAGCTCGGAGACTATATCGCACTTCGAAGGAAGACACTTTTCCATCTAAATTAAAAATCGGCATTACTTCCAATTATATTACTAAGGAAGAAATTGCAAAATTTTGAACAACAAGCCTTGGAAACTCAACAATTTGTTAAAGAAATCAGTTAGGCACAGGGCACAGGAAAAGAAATCAGTCTCTATTTTTCAGGAATCCCTTAAAACGTTCCCTAGAATATAACTGCAATTTTTGCATCCCTAAGTCAAGCCATACAAAACTTCACTTCTCCTGCAATTACTGCAGGCTTAATGGCCAATTGGCTCGCACTCCTGCCATTGGTACGAATCCTGGTGGTGGCATGGATATTTGTTAGTGGTTCGGAATCCATGTTAAAATGTAGGTCCCGGTCTAATTAGTCTAAATTGTGCACAAAATGACCGTAGAACGACAAACCAAACTTACAATTACTATTTCAATTCCTTCATTTAAAGACAGAAAGAAAAAGATAAAAACCAAAAATGTGGCTTAGAAGTCATGCAAAATTTCAATAGTACAATGAATAAATTAACAAATTACCATAGTCGATCTTCATCCTTTTCTACCTCTCGTTTGACATAATAAATTCTGGAGCTCTAATTAATTTAGGATCTGTTTTTGATTCATTAAATTTTCTTCAATTTTTAAAACTTTTATTACGATTAAAAAATATTATTAAAATACGAGCCATCCCACTACATCGTCCACGTATAACTTTCACAATAGTCAACATATATTCT